>MU226023.1:4187294-4210967 GCA_018584345.1 Thuja plicata
AAGAAGGAGGCTGATTCAAGGATGGTAGAAAAATAGATGCCAGATACTAAGTGACAATCTATGTATAAAAATCCTCTAACAAGGTTGCACTTAACAGTGTGTTTGTAACCTTTAACAGGGTTGGCTCTTAACAGGGCTCACTTCAGAAGAGTGAAAAATTGGGGTACCAGTCCTAGTGGTTTTTTCCCTTAATAGGGTTTCCACATTAAAATCCATGTGTTATGTGTGTATGGTTTATTACTTTATTATTTTACATTTCACATATGCATTTCTGGATTGATTGGTACACTCTTCATATTTACTAGGTATCGGTAAATAGTTTTACTACTTATCGGTTATCAAGGAGAATAAGGACAAACAAGGTAAACCGACAAACAGTTTATTATTTCAAGTATTTCATGGCATGTATCTTGTAGGGAATTGATAATCTAAGGTGTATTGATTGGTGGTAAAAGATTAAAGGATAAATTTTTGAGGCCACTTATTCACCCCCCCCCCCCTCTCAGTTATTACTAACAATGGTAACTTGTGCAGTAATAGAAAGAAAACATGAGAAGTGGTTAAAGAAAGTTGGTTTTTATCATTAATAAACATTGTGTGTGGTTCAAAATCATCACTGGTGTATTGTCAATCCTAAGAGGTGATGTGATTTTTATTATGGGATAGCGTATGTAACTAATTTTTGGTCCTCAAAATTTGGTTAAGATGTCTTATTTTGTTGGTAAATTTAGTTTCCTAGAACTAGTTTTTATATGCACTACTAATTTAACTGGGTTACTCTTTTGGTGGGTGTCAAGAGGTTTTAGGCAATGATTTTCAAATCAAAAATATTAAATATTTCCTCATTTTAGTCGATAGCCCAACATTTTTGACCCTTCTTGAATTAAGTGGAGGCAAGACATAGTAGTGTGGGACCTAATGGTCTTTCTTAATTTTTTGTAGGCTTTCGATTGTTTGTGGTGTATAGGGCCATCTAATAATTTTAACTCTTATTTCCCTTACTAATGGATATTTGGGGATGATGATTGCTTATTTAACATTATCATCTGGCATAAAGTTTTCCAACTTCACCCATTGAACCATCAGATTCTCATATTTTCTCTTATTCTTCATTTTTTCACTTACAAACAACCTAGACTTTGAGATTGTTTTCTTTCTTAACCCTTAACCCTTGTCTCATTGAATTATTTGAAATTTTGGTTCCCCATTTCAACAACTAGAAATGGGATATGTTGTAAAACATCACACCTTGTCTCCCTCTAAACTTTATAATTGAATATATTTTTTCAAGAGTTAACATGAATATATATTCAATGTGTGTTTGACCTGGTTGTAGTTAATGTAAGGGTGATCCCACAATAGTGGGTTACACTTTCATCCACAAAGAAAAATTGTGGATGTAAAAAAATTGGAAAGTGTGTTTGATTGAACAGCTATGTTAACTCAAACATAGCATACACCTTCAATTGAACATATGATGTTGCAAGGATTTGATCGAACATGTGACATCAAACATGTTCAAGCAAAGGCATTATTTTATTAATATTTTAAAAGGTTTTCTTGAACATTACCTTAGAGAAAGCCTATTTTCAACCGATTTTTTAGCAAACAAGATATAAGCCTGATGTGACAATTAAAGGGTCATTTTCATGTAGTGTAGCTTTTTGATATGATTGTGTGATAATTTTTTACATGAAATTTTTGGATCATACTCCATGATCCATCATCAGGATGTTGCACGAGATTTGAACTCTCTTGTGGCATCCTAATGATAGATCATAGGTTGTGATCTAAAACATTGATGTAAAAAAATATCACACATTAAATTCCAGAAGCTACACTACATCTGTATGAATTATGGAAATCTTATAGAATTAAGGGTCATTTTCACTTGGTGATCTGTAATCCACACTTCATTAGAGTGAACCCCTTTGGAAATTATTTCTTGATGAGGCTTGTGAGCGCACTACATCACCCGACACTTCATCTCTATTATACCAGGTGCACCAAATTCTCCCTTTTCTCTTTCATATTCACTTGTATGTTGTATGTTTTTTTATTTTTTTGTTTGTTGTTAAATTTTTAAATTTATTTAGGCAAGTATACGTCTCTTTTTGCATTCTTATTTATTTAATTGAATATTTAAAATATAGATAAAACCTTAGAAAAAATATTGTATTCTCATAGAACATTAGATAAATCTTAGAAAACCCAAGAAAATTTATTAGAAAAACTAAGAAAAAAATAAAAAACCGTGGAAAATTTGTTGTATGAACTTAGAAAACCTCAAAAAAATATTAGAAAACCTTAAAATATATTAATTAAGTATAATTGATGCATTAAAGTTTTTGATTATGGAAAAAATAGTTTTTGAAGGGAACCGTAACCCTTAACAAAAGCTCAAAATATAGGAAGATTAAGCATAGACCAAAAGAAACATCTAAGGGGAATAGAAGAAGACATTACAACACTTCCCCAACACCAACAACCAGAAAAAAATACCCGACAAAAAAAAACAAGACGACTAGGACAAACAAGTTAAGATATTTTTTTCATAAGGTCAGTAATGTCCTCCTTTAGCAATTCATATTACTGGATAGAATCCTTGAGGTTTTCAATATCTTTTGAGCTGACCATATTATTCTTTTTAGTGTTTCCTCTAGTCCTAGAACCAAGACCAGTAGAGTTGATTCCTTTTTCATCGACATCTTCAACATTAATGGGGTTGGAGTTACCCTTTAGCACAGCCAAGAGGGAATGCATATTATCAGTAGTAACCTGCATTCCTTCATAATTCTGCTTCATGATCTTGTTGAGGGTTTCCTCTATGCGTTGCATACAAATTGAAGTATTCTAGAGGCAAACGTTGACCACCTCATTGATTTTAAGTTCTAGATTTTCCATCAGCCCCTTCTCTTCCCCTCCAGTGCAATCATCTTTGACATCTTTAGGAGTATTTGGCTTAGCCATCACCAGAGAAATTTTATCAATTCTTTCCTCTAGCTCAGACTTCTTTATGTTAATATATTTTATTTCTTAAAACATCCAAGTACTCATTTGCATGTCTATATCTGCATGATCTTTGGCAGCCTACAAAAACCCACTCATTGCTTTGATCTTCTCATTGGTCTCCTCCTGGCTTTTCACAGGTTCCACCTTCTCACCTTCTTCCTAATCCTTCAACTCTTTTATTTTCTCTTTGGTCATGTCAAAGGTAACCCTAGAAGTAGAACCATCTTTTATCATAGAGTCCTCATAATCCACCAAAACAATGGAAACATGAGCATTCTAATCTTTCTTGCCGGACTCAAGATGAGTCATAATGGTCATTTTCTCCTCAACATTGGGAGTGGTATCAATCTTTGTCATGTTAGGGCATGGGTTAACATAGCCTTTGTTCTCCATAGAAGCATCCATGTTACCTTCCTCCTCTAGCACAAAATCGTATCCTGGGTCATCAGTGTCCATATCCCCAGGCTTATCATTAATTGATGCATTAAAGTTAGTGTGGTCATAGAATTTTATATGATTTAATATTGAGTGTAATATAGATGATCTTAACTGACAAAAAATTAGGTAAATTGTCAACTTGATATACATAATCATGTTCTCCTAGGTGATAAACTAAATCAGCTATAATAAGGCATATAGGAAAGATAATTTTCACAAAGATGCAAATGCAATATATATGTTTAAATGTAGTTCTTTTATCATTTATAAAAAGTAATCAAGCACAAGAAAATACCTAATCAAAGAAAATGAGTACATGCGTTAAAAGTTCAAGGTACCATAATTTTATATCTAGATGGATCTAATTTATGATTGAGCTTGTATGTATATGTATGTAAATGGGTTTTAATTTGTGATATGTGTACCACTTCTATTTCATTTAATTTTATTGTCATCTAGAAATTATATATGTGGACAAGGTTAAAAATTGATTATGTATGTGAAAAGTTAATTTTATGTAGTTCATATACACTTATGTATGTATTTGTACATTAATTATTATTAAAAATATTTAATGTTAAGTATTTAAATTTTTGTAACTATTATATATATGTGAAAATAAATTATATGTATGTTCTTAATATCTAGTTTTTCAAAAGATTATATAGTAAGTTCATAATTTGAACACATTTTTTTTAATGTACACTTACATAATTTATAACTTTATGACATCTCTAGATGTTTGAGGATACACATGTTGAATTTCCTAATATAGGTAGTAGTATTTTTAATTATACTAGCATTGAGATTCAGAGACTGAGATATACCTAACATGACCATCAAACAGAGGGCATGTATAAGGACACATGCTAGAATATTTTTATTATCCTAAAGAACCTTAGAGAGAAGCTAGGTAACCATATTTCCTATACCCTTGAGATTATAGCTAAGATTTGGGTTTAGTTGACAGAGCATATCTTGGGTGATGTTTCCTTTGACGAGGTCCAGTGCTACATCCCAAAGGAAATCTTCAAAATGACATGCATTTACATATTATGAGGGAAAGATAAAGGTGAGAGCATACCGAGTGACATATGTTGGTATATTGGATGTGTTTTAATTAATGTCAATATATCATTGGAATCAGAGGAATTGATCAGAAGATATATTTTTTTGTTGCTAACTTAACTATTGTAGGTTAGCTGGTGGAATAGGATGTTCAGAGGCCCGGTGAGAATTGGATATTAAAAAATTTCACATGTGGGAGATTTTTTAATAAGTTCGGTACTTAGTTCACTCCAAGTTCTAAATGATATCATAAAGATTTGAGCATGATTCAAGGTCAGAATTGATGACTAGCAGACAAGGTTGCAAACAGTGTTGACAAGAAAATAGAAAGAGGTTCAGTGTGCACAATCAAGTTGTAATTTCATGGATAAAATCTAGGAGTGTCTTTGGGACATACTCAGGTGTCTTTAATTCAGAAGGTTTGTACTTCAGAGGTCTGCATGGCATATTTTTATTGTCTTAGAGACTTGTTGACAGTGTTCTTGAGGTTCGGTCAAAAAGGGTTGGAAAATCCAATGGCTATGGTGGATTTGTGTGTTTGAGTGTCTATCATGATTCTATAGGATGTTCTTGAAGTATGTGCTTGATGATTTTTCAATACACATGGATCAGAAGGATCAGATTGTTGGAATTTTTTGGTCAATAATAATAGTTTTTTATTATATTTTGTTCTTGGTTGACTTAGTTGGTAAATCATGTTGCGCAAGTGATAAATCATTAAATATGGGAGATTTATTAGCTTGAGGTGATTGATATAGGTCATGGATATTATTTGATGGTCAGAGATAGATTTGAAACATGAGATTTTGTGCATTCATTTGAAGAGATGGTGAATTAGGTTTTGCCAACCTAATTCTTGATATAAAATGATATATTAGGGAAAATTCAAGATAGGGATCATGGATGCGGAAGTTAGTGTTTTTTTTAGAGAATGATCCTAATTCAATGGGGATTATAAGTGTTTCAACAAGGGGTTGAACAGAGATCTACATTTTTCTACATTGGAGTTGTATCAGACATATGGTAGATGTCATTTTTGCAGTTCACAAAAATATCATATCATTGTAGTGATCTAATTGTAAGGTGGTAATCCTTCCTCGGGGTTGTATCCCAAGGATTTTTCATTTTATTAGTGAGCCTAAATGCATGTGCATTCCCCATATATTTTAATATGTCTATACTTCTAAAAAGGTATTTACTTATTGTGGGTAATCAGCCCCATCGTGGTTTTCCCCTAACAAAATTTCCTTGATAAAAAAATTGTGTCAAATTATGTGGATGTAATTCTGATTTGTGAATGTATGCATATTTCATTTTAAATTAATCATATCATAATATAGGGTATTTGGGTTTAAGGGTTTTAAGGACTAAAGGATTGAAGTTAGAAGTTTTAGGAACAACTAATTCATCCCCCCCCCCCCACCCTCTTAGTTGTTCACTGCCATATTATCAAAAATTGGCGTTAGAGCTTTGGTCCCTTGAAGGAAGCCTAACAATTTGAGGGAGATTTGATATGGAAGCTTAAAAGAAGGATAGTACAAGGTTTTGAGAGACAAACTACCCCATATAGAAAGGTTGGATGATCAATCATCTAAGATGCATTGGAGAAGATTAGTGGACCATCACAAAGAACTCTTTACACTCCTCCTCTAGATATATTTATGGCTACACCAAATGAAAAGAAGAAAATGAGTATAATATCATAGAAAAGGAAGAATTTATAAGTGCCCTATTAGATACACAGTACACAAATGTGATGGAATTGGATAATTCTCATGAGATATAGACAAAGCTATAAACTCTTCATGAAGGAGATGCATGTGTCAATAAATCCAAGTTATAAAGCATTAAAAGAAGGTATGAATCCATGAGAATGACTGAGGATGAGAACATCAACTCTTACATGTTGAAGATAAATGAATTATCCTGCACCATTAGATGCACTGGTGGTGTAATGGATGAAGGAGAGATCATTTTAAAGGTGTTCATGAGATCTCTTCCTCCTACTTAAAAAATCAAAGTTGTTTCTATTGAACAAATGAGAACTATTTTTGTTGTGACGATAGATACATTGGTTGGTAAGTTGTCTACTTTTGAAATGAGTGAGTTTGGTGATTCTTTACCCAAAGCTGAATCAGATTTCAAGGCTACAATATCAAGAAGAGACATGCATAGATCAGATCAAGGAGAAGGGTCTACAAGAAGAGAAACAAGATTTGAAAAGGATATGAGAGAGGTTGAAGAAGACCAGGAATTAGAAGCAATGGTTACAAGGAGACTATCAAAAGGATCTAGTAAGTACAAGGGAAAAATTCCTTTTAAATTTTTTGTTTTAAGAAGATGGGTCATTATTCCTCTAGATTTCTGGAGAGATTTCTTAAGTATAAGCCTGATAAGTTTAAAGATGAGAAAAAGGGTTATTATGTTGTTGATGACAAAGGAGTCACTGATGATGAATCTGATAATGTTAGGAGTGATGATGACTTGTGCTTGTTGCAATCCAAGAGGATGAACCTAAGTCTACAAATTTTATGTCTAACATTATTGCTATTAATATTTTTGAATATCTTGTGTCTAATGATGTTGTCAGTAGTGTGGTTAAAGAAGAAACCTTAGTTTCTCAAGATGAATAGAAGGCCCTAGTTGCTCAAGATGTCAAGAAAGATAAATGGGTCATTGGTAGTGGTTTCTCTCATTGTATGAGCGGTGACAAGATAAAATTTGTGGAAGATGAGAAGTATGAAGGTGGTACTATTAAATGGGGAAACAATTTTGGTGGCATGATCAGAGGAAGAGGTTCTATCTCTTTATATGGTAAGACTACTACTGATGATGTACTATGTGTGGAAGGATAAAAGCACAATTTTTTTAGTGTTGGATAGTTAATGGAAAAAGGATACAAATTATACTTTAAAGATAACAAATAGAGGATTGTCAATGACTGTGGAGTATAAATTGAATCAGGATCCAAAAGAAAAGAAAAAATATTTTCCATATGAATAGTGAAGGAGTAAGATATCTGATTACACAGATTGAAGAAGGACAAACTAAATCATGCAAGGGTGGACAAGATGTTAACATTAATTAAGGACTACTACATCAAAATAAGAATCAAATGACAAGTGTCTTAGTGAAGACTGATGATGAGGATGATACAAATAAAGGAGAAGGAGAATCACAAGAGTCACAAATGAAGGAAAGGACATCAAGGTATTATAATTTGAATCATTTTGATGGAAGTTATTTGACTACTCAATTTAGTGAAAGTCAGTTTGGTTCTTGAAAAAGTAGCTTAGATGAACAAAGTGTTGGAATACATCATGGAGTGCAAACTCTTGTTGAGAATCAAATTCATAACAAGTCATTGAGATTAGGAATTCAAGAAGATGGAAAAGCTGGCAAGGATAAATAAATCAACAAAGAAGAATTTGTAAGTTATGGTAAGATTCAAAATTAGAATAATCTTGATGACAAGAAATTTATGAACAATGAAATTATAGAATCAATTGAAGGAACTTCTAAGAAAAAACATCAAAAGAGAAAAAGGAGAATTGTGGAAGATCATATTTTCTTGATTTCTGAGATTGAGGTTAGAGAGGTATGCAAATCTTGCATGGATGATCAATGGGTTAGAGCCATGGAAGAAGATCTTCAAATTGGAAATGAGTATAAAGAAAGGCTCAAGATCAATTCATCCAAGCTTGAAGAATTAATCATTCATATATAAGTTCAATGGAAAACAATGGTATTAGATTAGGGGGAGGATAATGCTCTAAATCTAGTCAAGACAAGATCAAATCAAAGAAGAATCATATAGAAAACAAATCTAAGAAGTTCAAATGTAAGTTCTTTTGTTGTTATAAAGTTGGACACAAAGAAGTTAATTACAAAAAAGGATATCTATGTTTTAATTACAAAAGGGATGATCATGAACTAAGGATATGCAGTAGTATGAGGAAGAATATTGATATTGTTAAAAGGCAAAAGGTTAGATGTTATACATGAAATAAATTTGGTCACAATTCTAGGAAATTCACTACAAAGAGGAAATAAAAGAATGGACAGAAGATTGCGGAAGAAAGGTCAAAACAGGAAGAAAGAAGAAGATAGGAGAGACAAACATGAGCAGAGAAATTTGGAAGGAAAATAAAAATAAAAAGGAGACAAGGAACATAAGAACAAGAAGATGACGAGAAGAAAGAAGAACAAGGATACCACAAGAAAGGGATCTACTTCTATAAATCCCAAAGGCAGGTCAAGAGGACTTGTTCTTCTTAAACAAAGCTAAGATGCAGAAGAATGAATCAATATAGAGAATGTCATGGAGATATCATTCAAGTTGGATTGATGTACGGAGCATGTTACTCAGGGGGGGTAGTAAGTATGTTAAATAACTTGGTTAGATCTAGAATTGAGTATTTGAATAGAGATACAAGAAACTGTAGAATTCAAAGAATTAAGTCTTTAATGTTTGACCAAAAATTGAATGTGTTTAGTAGATCAAAATGTGTGTGAAAGAATGAAATATGAGCTTGACAAGGTAGCAGAAGAAAAGAAGGAAAAGGAAACATACATTGATATGGAAAATATTTTTTTATAAGAGAAGATGATACACCTTTTTCATTGATGTCAAAGGGGGAGAGAGTGAGTAGATGTGAAAAACAATCAAGTGTGAAGAGAAAGTGAAAAAGAGAGAAGTTGATGTGAAAGAGAAGTAGATGTGAAAAATAATAAAGAGAAGATTAAAAGAGTTTGAGATCAGAGAAGAAGATAAAATAGAGAAGATCACGTGAGAGAATAAAATTTATATATACTTACACATAATACAAAAATAAATGGAGAGAAGAGCATGTAATTAGATTGGAACCAAGGGAAACTTTCTTCTAGGGGGAGTAGATTAATGAGGAAGAACAGTTAGAGAGACTCTGAAGGATAAGGATGAATTATGGATATTGTTGGTAGTATTGTTGATTATCTTTCTAGGAGTGAGATTGTTGGTTTTTATTGCATTACTTATTTTTCACATCATATGTTGTCATCAATGCCAAAGGGGGAGATTGTTGACATATTGGATGTGTTGTCATTGATGTCAGCATATCAGAGGAATCAAGGGAATTTATTAGAAGATTTTTTTGTTTATTTCTAAATTAACTGTTGCAAGTTGGCTATTAGAATAGGATATTCAGAGATCCAGTGAGAATTGGATATTACAAATATGAGGCTGCATGTGTGGGAGATTGTTTCAGATTAAGGAAAAAGAAGGTTCTAAGGGGAGCCCTGAAACCCCTTACAAAGGATTACAAAAGATATTCAACAAAAACTACCAAATCAAAACACTGCCAGAAGAAAGAAAACCAGTAGGACCAAACCACCAACCAGCAACAGAACCCACAACAAAGACAACACCGACAGCCAGAAACCAAAAGCAGAACAAAAAATAAAGATAGGCTTTGCACTAGGCCATATTTTTTACAGTAGCAGTAGCTTCCTCTTCAATGAAATTTGTTGGAGCTCCAAATGTTTGGAAAAATTTGGAGTCCTATAAATTGATAAAACTCTAAAAAATGGCATCCTAAATTCCATGCCCAATAATTGATGATATGATGGATTACATGAAATGGGATACAAAATTATATTACTTTTCAATTAAAATTTGAGGGAATAAGGAAGAAAGCTTTGTGATAGGAACAATCAAAATTTTGTAAATGAAGGTTTCAAAGATGTTGTAATTTCGACATGCTACCAAAATGATGTTGCTATGGGATGAAAATGATCAAAATTTAACAATCTAAAAAAGACCTAGTTCAGAAAATCAAATTTCCTATCTCCAGTCAAAATCTTATGTTCGTACTCTGATTTGGATTGTAGACCAAAGCTAAATCTGAAAGATAGGTAGTTTTGATTACGTAAAAAAAGGTTTTAAAAGGACCTGAAACCTTTTACAAAAAAACACCTAAAGATAGAATAATAAAAGAATAGAAATACTACTATGAAACAACACCTAACACACCAAAGGGAACAAACAAACATTCCCACAGGAAAGAAACCAAGACCATAATAGCAGTCAACGAAAATGGGAAATCAATAAAATCATTTAAGCCCACCCTTATGTGACCTTAAACTCATATCAAAAGGAGGCTTGGGAGACTTTAATTTCTTTCCTTTAACAATTTTCCATACTTCATCAATCTTTCGAAAGACAGGTAGTTATTAGTTAGTTGGTTGATTAGTTTTTTTCTCAAAAGAGTTTTCTAGATTTTAATGAAGGATGTTGTCTTTTCACCCTATAGGGGTATGAAAACTATTCAACCACATATATCTGTGGTTTAAAATGTAATCATAAAATATCATTACATTGTATAATATACATTGATAGTTTAAGTTTTATAATTTGATCACAAATGCAACATGGACTCGAATGTACTATTATTTCAAAATTAATAAAAGATGAGTGTTTTCTATCTCACTTGTGGTAAGAAATTTTAATTAATTTCAATTAGTCCCTTACAATTCTTGAAGGAATATTTAATTTCTCTTATTTCAATTTTTTTGTAGAGATTTTACATGTCTCGTATTCCTATTTGATTATCAAGGAGTTTGTGAAAAGTTTGTGTTTCCAGCTTCTTATTCAATTGGTCTCCCAACCAAAGGAGTTAAATTCATTTGAACTAGTAAGGATATAAATAGGCTTAATTTATCTTCATCCATAGCATTTGAATAGTTTATGGTGTTGGAATATATATTGTCTTGCAAGGTTGTACATAGGATTGAAATCAGATTGACTTTATTGCCCAAGTTGAAACATGCACTGATCTTATCAATTGTTGGATATAGCCATTTAGTTTCATTGTTTAAATTTGTTGAGATATTCTATTCAGCATTCATTCAATTTACACATATTTTCAAATAATTCTTACAAGTTTTCATTTTGAAGCATTCTCAAAGAATTCAGTTATTCTATAGTTATAAATTTCATTGGATCTACTTCAAGGAGATAATTTTCCATCTTGAAGAGATCATTCAGTTTCACACATTGTTATCTACTATAAAGAGCCTTAAAGCTAGGAAGTCTAGTTAAGGTGTAGGTTTACCCACCTTGGTTCTTCAGATCCTAAAGTGTAAGGGAGGATGATCATAATCGACCACTCTTGTTCATTGGCCAAGACAATTGGATAATCCCAGCATTGAGTAGGCAAGCTCATAGGATTTTCAACCTGCAGTTTTGGGAACCAACAGATTGGCGACTCTGTTGGGAAGTTGTCTATGAAAGACAACTTTGAAGATTACCTAGAAGCTCTGGTGATAGACTTAAGACTCTACTGGGAGAAAGGACTCAGAAGAAAGAAAATATTTTCCTTCTAACAAGAAGGTGGTGACTCTATCATTCAACAAAAATTTTCAGTAAGTGACTCTACTAAGGGAAAAGACCCAGAAGGAGATAAGTAAAGTTTTCTTCTTTGAAAGAGGTGGAAAATATATTGAAAAGAACCTAATGTATAAAGAAAGAAGTTACTACAAATTCAGATATTTAGTATATACCAGAATACATATTCACATAAAGTATCAAATTTTTGTAACCCAAGACCAAAAATTTTAATGGAAGTATATAGACCATTGAATTTTGATAACATCCCTGGTGGTTAGAAATATTTTCCTCTTAAACTAAAAAAATATGTTCCAAAATTTTATGGAGATGGATTAGAATCACCAATGGAGCATTTGCAGGCATTTTGTAAATTTATTGAAGATTGTCACATATATGCAGAAGATGTGATTATGAAACTGTTTGTAAGATCATTGACAAATCATGAAATTTTTCTTTTTAGTATGACACCTGAACAAAGTATCTCATCATGGAGAGAATTTGAGTGATGGTTTCTTGATATGTTTCATGATGCAAGCGAGGAAGAAGAAAAAATGTGCTATGAATAGGAAGAAAATCAAAATTACTATTGAAGAGGAGTCTTATATACATCCTTATGATGCATATGGAGAAGAAAATACCTACTGGGTAGGTACAAAAAGAAGACAAGATCACACCATGGATTTAATGCCTTGTTCAGACTCTTCTCTCAAAAGATGTGAAGAAAATGATAATTCTACTCATAGATACATATCTCAAATAATCAAGTATATATGTCATGGTGCATTCATCAGAGAATAAAATGTGAAGGATAGTGAACCGGTAATTGATTCATGTGTGGTTGACTCTTTTGATAATAGGACATGTGAAATAGACTACAGGGAATGTAAACATGAGGAAGAAAATTTTCTCAGTTTAGAAGAAATTTCAGAATTTTTAGATACGGAATACCAAAGACATGTTCAGAGAAATACTTCAATTTTTTTCTCAATTTTCCAAAATAAACAGATAAGTGGATTAAAGCATATCCACAATGGATTTGATGAAGAAAATGATAATTCCTAGGGAAATAATATGTTAGGAGGATAAATATATTGTGGTGAGTATAATAGAAAAGGTGTGTCTGGAAGTGATTGTGAAATTTTTTCAAATGATGAAGCTCCATATGAATATGAAGAAATATTTAATCCATTTTTTGAAATAGAATTACATTTAGACTATGGGGATGAAATAGCATTGCATATAGAACATATACAAGAGAAAATTTCAACGGATGACATGGATGAATATTTTGATCTTATTAATAGAGAAGATGATGATTCTCAAGTGTACACATTCAGTGAAGATGTGAACTTTGATGATCTCTTATGTGATAAAACACCTAATGAACCAGAGGGAAACTCTCATGAAAGTATGTCTGATGGAGGAATAGATAAATATTTTTTACAAAATACTCTTGAAGATAATATATGTCCAGTAGCATTATGTGAGAGAAAAGAAGAATAAAATGTATTCAGGGATGACCTAAATCTTTCAAATTTACTGCATAATGAGGATGAGACACTTAATGAATACATGCAATCTAATCAGCATATAAAAGAAGGAAAACCTAAAGGTAACTTCAATCTTCTTCAAGATCTTTTTCATGATGAGACATCAAAAAATCCAGAGGAAAACTGGAGAAATGTACCTTGTTTTGAAGATGAAAAACACAATGTTGAAAGCATGGAAATATTATCAGAAAATGCAATCAATAAAATAAGTGATGTTTCACACTCTAATACCATAATGGCTTCAAGAGTGGTGGAAGTTTTAGACTTTCATAAAGAGGGTGTACTTTTGCAAAGTTGTCATAATTAGAGTAGTGACAATGACACTGATTTCATGGATTATCAAGGATATAAAGGTTTGAAATTTTGTATCAATCCCTTTGACAGGACTAAATCAAGATGTCATTTTAATTCAGAAATGAAAATATGTATGCACAATAGAAAATTTGATAACAGAGGATGTTGTAATGTATATGTCTATGGACTATATGATAAGGGAAGATATTACAAGGAGTATGTGTATAATTTGAAAATACCTATTATCGGAGAGAGAAAGTCCAGTTGGTTGAGGGAAAGTATTAACATATTTTATCAAACATATCTCAGTATTATTTTCATATTGATGTCAATGCAATGTGATGAAAACAAGATTTTGGTAGAGGCAAGTATTGCTTTTGCATTTTGGTAGCATGGGGCTACCAAATTATATATGATATGATTTCTACACAGTGACTCTATGACTCAATTGATTGGCACTTGGTCTTCTTCTTCCAAAGATAACTAAATTCTTGCCATGCTCATAGGGAGCATACACCCCAAGAAAGAGCATGTTGGAGCTCTAAATTTTTGGCAAAATTTGGAGTCCTATATAGTGATAAAACTCTAAAAAATGGCGTCCTAAATTCCATGCCCAATAATTGATGATATGATGGATTACATAAAATGGGATACAAAATTATATTACTTTTAACTTAAAAGTTGAGGGATTAAGGAAGGAATCTCTATGACGGGAACAATCAAAATTCTATAAATGAAGGTTTCAGAGACGTTGTAATTTCAACATGCTTCCAAAATGATGTCTCCAAGGGATGAAACTAATCAAAATTTAACAATTTAAAAAAGACCCAGTTTAGAAAATCACATTTCCTATCTCCTATCAAAATATTATGTTTGTACAATCTGATTAAGATTTTTGACCAAAGCCAAATCCGAAAGATAGGTAGTTGTTAATTAGTTAGTTGATTAGTTTTTGCTCAAGAGAGTTTTCTAGATTTTAATGAAGAATGATACATTTTCACCCTATAGGGGTATGAAAACTATTCAACCACATATATATGTGGTGTAAAATGTAATCAAAAAATATCATCACATTAAATAATATACATTGATAGTTTAAGTTTTAGAATTTGATAACAAATGCAACATGGACTTGAATGTACTATTATTTCAAAATTAATAAAAGGTAAGTGTTTTTTGTCTCACTTGTGGTAAGAAAGTTTAATTAATTTCAATTATTCCCTTTCAATTATTTAACGAAGATTCAATTTCTATTCTTGCAATGCTTGTGTAGATATTTTACGTCTCATATTCATGTTTGATTATCAAGGAGTTTGTGAAAAGTTAGTGTTTCCAGCTTCTTATTCAATTGGTCTCCCAACCAAAGAAGTTAATTCATTTGAACTATCAAGGATATAAATAGGCTTAATTTCTCTACATCCATAGCATTTGAATAGTTGATGGTGTTGGAATATATACTATCTTGCAAGGTTGTACATAGGATTGAAATCAGATTGACTCTATGCCCAAGTTGAAACAGGTACTGATCTTATCATTTATTGGATATAGTCATTTAGTTCATTGTTTAAAGTTATTAAGATATTTTATTCAGCATTCATTCAATTTATAAATATTTTCAAATCATTCTTACAAGTTTTCATTTAGAAGCATTCTCAAAGCATTAAGTTATTCTATACTTGTAAATTTCATTGGATCTACTTCAAGCAAATAATTTGTCATCTTGAAGAGATCATTCAGTTTCACACATTGTTATCTTCTATAAAAATCCTTAAAGCCAGGAAGTCTAGTTAAGGTATAGGTTTACCCACCTTGGTTCTGCAGATCCTAAAGTGTAGGGGAGGAGTATCATAATCGATCACTCTTGTTCATTGGCCAAGATAGTTGAATAATCGCAGCATTGAGTAGGCAAGCTCATAGGATTTTCAACCTGCAGTTTTGGGAACCAACAATAGTAACATCATCTATGATATCCTTAAGGTCCTAAGGAATCTTTAGGATGGGAACCTTCTTCTTCACACTAGTAGGAGTACACTTCTTGATACCTTCAGCAGAAGCCACGTCCATCCCTTTGTCCAGAATCACCTGGCTAGCGTCCATGTTTGCCGCCATATTTTCATTTTTTTTGATTCAAGGTCATAAGATTCTGAATAGAAGCATCCATTTTTTCATTACCACCGTGAAGAGAGGCCCCAATGCACTCTTTAAGATTATTCCTAGACTGAGCCTCCTTATCTAGCTTGTCCTAAATATTGTCCAGCTTAGAGTAAATGTTATTTAACTCATTATGCACCCAATTGTCCATGGCATAGGAAATATAGGCTTTGAGTTTATCCTTCTGGAGGAAAGCTAGCAATGAATATAGATTGTCCTTGGGATGGCTAAGAATCTGATGGTTTCTCTCTGATGAACTACAACTAATTTTATGTTTGAAGTCATTTGTTGATATTCAACCGAGTTACAGAAGTGATGATAAATATTATCAGTTAATGTATTGTCATTGATGTCAAGTTATTTGAGTATCATTATAGTGACAAACATTTGTTATAGACTGGAGATCTAGAACAAACAAAGTTTATGTGGTCGGTAAATGAAGATTTTTGTATACACCAAGGGACAGTGAACATCAAGTAAAACACGGTGTATACCAAGCATAGTGATAACTGAGGTAGGGATCACCAACACAACATGGTATTGACTGAGCAATTTAATCAAATTGACGCCAACTAGAATGTTGAGCTAGAAATTGATGATTCTGAGGTAAAAGATAAATTTCATTATGTGATCAAATAGTTATGAAAATTCAAGGAAGATCAGATGACAAAGATTGAAACATTTTTTTTACACAACTATCGAGGATGGTTTAAGCGGAAAAATCAATGATGGAGATTAAGCGGCTAAATATGAAGAATGAAAATTAAATGAGCTATGATGTCTATATAAGAGATAAGAGATTCATTTTGAATCACACCTAATGTGCACATGTGAAGTTTATGCATGACTAATCAAACTGTTTAAATATAGAACTGAGTGTTTCCTATAGACATCACCAAATGACAGAGGAAAGAGCATTACAACATAGGATAGAGTATGAAGTATGAGATGAACTGAAGTGAAGAAATTGATCAGAGGTATTATGTACTTAGCATAGATCTGAAAATCTGCAAAATAGAGTTATATTTGAATCAGATCATTACTGCATCAGTTTAACCATTGTTACAGATAAATCTCTTAATCGGGTAGGACGTGAAAGTATTTATTATGATATTCTAATGAATGTTGATTTTTTTCTTGTTGACCCCATAGTGAATGCATGGTCAAGAGAGAACTGTTAGTTTTAAATCCTCTAACCAGGTCACATTTAACAATGTGCAGTGTAACCTTTAAGAGGGTTGGCTCTTCACCGAGCTCACTTCAGAAGAGTGAAATATTTTGGGTTACCGGTCACAGGTGGTTTTTCCCTTAGCAGGGTTTTCACATTAAAAATATATGTGTCAAAGTGCATGAATGTTGTGGATTGTTATTTTTATTTACACTTTACTTTATTAACATTGATCGGTAATCATAGTATTAATTTACCAATACTTGGTAAAAACTATTGACTAAAGTTTGAGTTTACAGAATACATTTCACCGAGTTGAATTATATGTTTAAAAAAAAATGATATACATCTGGAGGAATCTGGGATTGTAGGATAACTAGGAGCTAACTGATTCATGCCCCCCCCCCCTCAGTTATTCTAACAATTGGTATCAGAGCATGCATTGCTTAGAAGAAATTTATGAAGGACTTAAGCTAAAGATCACGAGATGTATAAGAGAGATGCACCAAAGCTGAACAAGGAGAACTTCTTGGCATGGAAAAGTATAATGAGGTTATACCTATCAGTGATTGGAGATAACATTGTAGATTATCTGGATAATGAATTCATTCTACCTACTGGACCTTTGACTGTTAATTAGATGAAAGAGAAGCATGAACACAACCTTATAATGGTGGAGATTGCTTCTTCACTTATTGATTCTGAATTTGAGGATATCAAGACATGTTTAAATGCCAAGAAGATGTGGGACAAGCTTACACTAGTTTATGGAGGAGATGCAAATGTATTGAGAGCTAAAGTTGAAAGTATCTAAGGAAAGTTTGATGATATGAGAATGAAACAAGGAGAGAACATAACACAGAACACTACCCGACTTAAGGAAGTAGTGAATTCTATTCAAGGAGCTGGTGGAAATATTGATGAAGACACTATTGTGAGTAAGATTCTTAGAAATTTATTGTCTATCTATTATATAAGAGTCTCTATAATACATGAAATGAGAGAAGGACCTGGAAATAATACTATTGTTGATAGTCTTGTTGGAATATTGATTTCTTTTGAGCTGAATAATTTTGACAACAGTATTGTACCTTCTATGGAATCCGCATTTATGTCTACTTTGAAAATTGGTAAATCTAGTAGCAAACACATAATCATAAATGACAGTGAAAGTGATAGTGATGATAAGGAAATTGATGAACTTGAAGCTTTAATGGTTAGAATATTGCACAAAGGTAAAGGAAGATGTAAAGGTAAACTACCTTTGATATGTTTTAACTATAAAAAGATTGGTCATTTTGCTGAAAGATGCCCTAATAGAAAGAATGATGATAAAAATGATAGATCTAATGACAGAAAGGATGATCGAGACTACAGAAGCAACCGATAGTATGACAGAAGAGATAACCGAGATTACAAAGACAAAGGTAAGAAGGCTTGTTAGATTGTTGAAGATAAAGATAATGACTATGGTTCTGACAGTGATGAAGATATTGAGACAGTGTTTGTAGCTTTGAAAGATGATTCAGATGAAGATGAAAGGTATGTAGAAATAACACTTATTTCTAAAGTTATTAAGCATGATATTTGGGTTATTGATAGTGGTTGTACACATCACATGACTCGAGATAAAGACAAATTTTAATTTCTTGAACATTATGATGGAGAATCTTTTAGAATGGGAAATGATACACCTTGTTAAGTGAAAGGAAAAGGTAATATTATGATGAACAATCAAATCAAATGTGAGAATGCATACTGGGTAAAATGACTTAATTATAATCTGTTGAGTGTTTCAAGATGAATAACATAGGTCACTGAGTTTCATTTGAAAATAGAAAAGCTAGAATCTACGATGGAACAAGAAAGTTGATAGGCACTAGTGAACAATCAAAAGGTAACCTATTCTATCTTGACACTACGGAAACTACTTTCTTATTGGAAAAAAATGAAGATATATGGTTATGCCATAAAATTCTTTTTCATGTAAATTTTGACAACATAATTAAGATTAGTTAGAAAAGAAAAGTTAGAGGCTTACCGAGCTTATCTAAACCAGACCATGTAATGTGCAAAATTTGTCAAATGGCAAAGATGTCAAAATCTAGTTTTAATAGCAAGAGTTTTTTATCTAATGATATTTTGGAAATAGTTCATACAAACCTATGTGGACCAATGAGAATAGAGAACTATAATGGGGACAGATAGTTTATCTTATTTTTTTGATGACTACTCTAGAATGATGATTGTCATGTTCCTAAAAGAAAAATCTGAAGCATTTAAGATGTTTAAATGGTACAAAACTAAAGTGGAAAAAGAAACTGGTAGAGAAATAAAGTGTTTGAGATCTGATAGAGGAGGTGAATTTATTTAGGATTAGTTCACTAAATTTTTTAATGAGTATGGAATCAAAAGACAGGTTTTCGCACCGAGGACACCACAATAGAATGGAATTGTTGAAAGAAGGAATATATCAATTGTAGATTATGCTAGAACATTGATGATTAAAAATAGTGTTACAAAAACATACTGGAGAGAAGCAGTTAGCACTTTTGTTTACACATTGAACTGAGTACAACTAAAGAAAGATACAAACAAAACACCTTATGAGCTATGGTATGGTTAAACACCTAATGTGAACTATTTTAGAATGTTTGGTAGTCAGTGTTATATTCTGAAAGATGATCAAAATGGTAAATTTGATTCAAAAAGTGATGAAGGAATATTTCTTGGATATTATACTAAGAGTAAAGCTTACAAATGTTTGAACAATACATCTAACAAAATCATTGAAAGTGCAAATGTGAAAGTTGATGAATTTGTTGAGAAGAATGACGAGGACAGTATGAAAGAACTAGAAGATTACAGTATATTTTTCTACATGGAATAACCTGATACTATACCAATGCAGATGCCTAATGTTATTGTGCAACTGGGTAATGTTAGTGGGCAATAGGTAGCATAGACCAAGAATTAGGAAAATGCAAAAACTGAAGATCATGAACAAGAACACAATGAACCTACAGGAGAAGACAATGAAGAATATAGAATTAAACTTGTACTTTCTAAATATGTGAGAAGACATCATCCACAAAATCAGATTATTGGAGATAAAAGAGCTGGCATGATGACAAGAAGTAAGTTGAAAGACAATACATGTTTAATTTGTAAATTTGAGCCTAAGAATGTTAGAGATGCATTAGAAAATGAAACATGGATTACTGCTATGAATGAGGAAATTGAGTAGATACAAAAAAACAAGATATGGACATTAGTACCAAGACTGAGTGATAAAAATTTCATTGGTATCAAATGGATATTTAGAAACAAATTGAATGAGAATGGAGATGTAACCAGAAATAAAGCAAGATTAGTTTGCAAAGGGTATGCACAAGAAGAAGGGATTGACTATGGAGAAACTTTTGCACCCATTGCTAGACTTGAAGGAGTAAGAATATTACTTGCATACGCAGCATATAAAGGATTCAAAGTATATCAGATGGATGTTAAGTCTGAATTTTTTAATGGAATACTGGAAGAAGAGGTATACATTAAACAACCTAAAGGATTTGTTGATCCTGATCAGACAAACATGGTATGTAAGTTACACAAAGATTTATATGGATTGAAACAAGCACCGAGAGAATGGTATGAAAGATTACATTCCTATCTTATAAGTATTGGATTTATAAGAACAAGTTATAACAAAAAATTTTATTTGAAAGGAGAAAATGATGATAAGTCCCTTATTTTAGTTATTTTCTTCTAGAAGTAATGATAATGTTGAAGTCCCTTATTGCCGAACTATTTGCTGATGATATTATATTTGGAGGTAATGATAACCTATGCACTTCATTTTCTGATGAAATGAGGAAAGAATTTAAAATTTAAATGTTTGGAAAGATCAAATTTTTTCTTGGATTGCAAATTTTACAATAGACTGTAGGTATCTACATTAATCAATAAAAATACATCAAGGAAGTACTGAAGACATTCAGAATATAAGAATCAAAACCAGTCAGAACACGTATGGTGATAGGATGCAAATTGACAAAAGAAGACAAGACACCTGAGCTAAATCAAACTTTGTACAGATCTATGATTGAAAAATTAATGTACATTGTACACATAAGACCAGACATAGCACACATATTTGGAATCATTGCAACATTTTCTACTAATCCCAGATAATCACATATGTCTGTCATAAAAATAATTTTTAAATATCTGAAGAATACTAAATATTATGCACTATGGTACAAAAGGGAAGGAAAGTTTGAACTGAAAGTTTATACTGATGCTGATTAGGCTGGGAATATAGATGATAGAAAGAGCACTATTGGTGGAGCATTCTTTATTGGATAAATATTAGTTACTTGGATAAGAAAGAAGCAAGGATGCATATATCAGTCAACTACAGAAACAGAATATGTTGTTGTTGTTGTTGCAAACTATTCGAACATAGCATGGATAAAACAACTATTGAAAGAAGTGAATGAAGAGATCATTGACCCAGTGATAATACAATTTCTATAAATATTTTGAAGAATCTTGTGATGCATGCAAAAAAAGCATATATCTATCAAATATCACTACTTGAGGGAACAAGTACAAGATAAAAAAGTGATACTAGAATATGCACAATCAAAAGAATAACTTGCAGACATATTCACCAAACCCTTACCAAAGGATACATTTGAGTACTTGAGAAGTAGACTAGGGGTTTTTCCCTTATCTATTGGTTACTAAGCTGACTAGAAGGTTGCATCAACCTACATGAAATCAGAAAATTAATCACGTTGATGTAAAGTTGAACTGGAATGACACAGACATATTAGTACACTACAATGTACCTACTGCACCGAACACCAGAGATATTTTCAGCTAATGAAGAGTTGTATATTTCATTTTTGCATTGTCATCAAAGGGAGAGAGATTTGATGAAATATCTAAAGGGAGAAAAGAGAAAGGGAGAGAAATATCTAATCTACAAAGAGATTCAAGAAAAGAAAAGTCAACTCTGTAGGGAGATTCTGCATGGTGAGTTTTTAATACTGAAATCGTTTATATATATTCAAGCTAGGGAGAGCTACATGATTTTTGTAGTTGTAGAACAAAAGTTTGTTATTTGTTGTATGGAATTTTTATACTGCATATTTCATATTGTGTTGTCATCAATGCCAAAGGGATGCATTGATAAACTACAACTGATTATATGTTTGAAGTCATTTGTTGATAGTCAACCAAGTTACAGAAGTGATGATAAACATTATCAATTAATGTATTGTCATTGATGTCAACTTATTTGAGTATCATTATGGTGACAAACATTTTTTATGGATTGAAGAGATGGAACAAAAAGAGTTTAGGTGGTTGGTAAATGAAGAATTTTGTATACACCAAGGGATAGTGAACACCAAGTAAAACACTGTGTATACTAAGCACAGTGATAACTGAGTTAGGGATCACTGACACAACACGGTATTGATCAAGTAATTTAATCAAATTAAGGCCGACTAGAATAATGAGCTAGAAATTAATGATTCTGAGATAAAATATAAAGTTTTTTATGTTAATCAAATGGTTATGAAAATTCAAGGAAGATCGAATGACAAAGATTGAAATGTGTTTTTTACACAACTGTCGAGGATGGTTTAAGTGGAAAAATCAATGATGGAGATTAAGCAGCTAAATCTTAAGGATGAAAATTAAATGAGATATGATGTCTATATAAGAGACAAGAGATTCATTTTGAATCACACCTGATGCGCACATGTGAATCTTATGCATGACTGATCAAACTGGTTAAAGATAGAACCGAGTGTTTTCTACAGACATCACCGAACGATAGAGGAAAGAGCATTACTATAATACCTCTCTAAACCTAATATGAGTTTTGTGATTTTTTATGAGATAAGATCTTTTGGTGCCTCTCTTAGTGCTTAGATATTTATGATACTTGTTTGCACTATTCCAATAATTCATTCTAATGGTTTCATAATCTAGTAACTGTTGACCCTAATGATAGGCATACTATTGTAAGGATCATTTGGTGGGTGTTTATATCTACTTAGGTGTTGAAGACCTGTCTAGACCTATCTATGTTTAGGATTATATGTGATATGTGCTTTACAAATATATATAAGTGATTTCTATACCTTCTTGTGTTAAGGGTACTTAGAATAAATCATGTATTTTATGTAGTGATTCTAGATGTTGATCATGATGTTTATGACTAGGGTAAGTTAATTGTACCTATTGGTTCTCTCTTTATGTAATAATATCTTTATGGTGTATGCTTTGATATAATCAACCTAACCCTAACCATTGATAAGCATGGTGGATAGACCTAGATGATGACATACCTCTCAAATACGTTGATGTAATTATCTATAGTTATTATTATCAGTGCATATATATTTAGGAAACAAATATATTTTGGTTATATGATTTGATTATGAAGACTAATCCAATGCTCAAGATTATAACCCTATTTATGATGATTCTACACGCGTTATATGTATATATATCTAATGTGTTTTCATGACTTGGGACAAAGTCGTAGTTACTCACATAGCTGAGGTTCACACGATGTATCAATCCCAATCATTTGTCTGTAATGCTTT
>MU226023.1:4211017-4225851 GCA_018584345.1 Thuja plicata
TATATATATATATGCACATGTATTTCTATTTTATGATGCAAGCTTGTAGGTACTAGGCATCGACTTCACCTCGCTTCATAGGTCTGAGCGTGCCTCAAATCCTCAATCATTATTTTTATTACGGAGATTGTACCAAGTTCTTGCAAGAATAAACCTACCTTGGTCATTTTCTTATGATCCTTATCACCTGGGTTGGGTACTCTTTATTTAGTCCTGTATATGTTTTCCTTGGCATGATGACAATTTTTTTTGTTATCTGGATAGCTATGTTGTGTTAGGTTGGTTTTTTCTTTCTCCTCTTTGGGCATTTGATCTTTAGGGCTTGATTAGTTTGAGATGTATGTGTGTTATGATTATATTTACCATAGGAGTGAATTTGAGGTCAAGGTATGAGTGATTAATAAGAATAGTCTCTAAATGTGGTATTAAACTATTTTATAATGAATTAATGTGAGTGTATTCTATTACTTATAAAATAATGTCTATGTATGAAATAAATAAGTAGGTATATGTATGCATAGGCATATGGGTGCACACATATGCATATGTTTGTATATACACAAATATAGGAATTAAATAATTATGTGTATTTATAATTTATCAAACAACATTATTATAAACGCTATATGGAAATATTAAGTAATTGTTTATCATTAAATATTTACCTTGGGAGGAACTCCTTATTGGCCAGGGTAAATAAAGAGAGTTAACTAAGAGATAATAACTATATATACTTTATGTTAAAGATAATCTACCTTAATCTTTACTAAAGTAAATAGATGTTAATAATAGCATATTGTGCGTGAATAACTTGCAAGTGATGTACAATTTAATAATTAAGCTCTAAACTATTGACCAACCATTAGTTGCAAAAGGTTGCAACAGTTAGAATTTTTCCCGTGTAACCATTGTTGTAAGATACTTATGGGAGGATGGTTCCAGAGAGGAGGGGGAGGATATTTTTAGGAATAAAAATATAGAGAGGGAGGTAGAGGCAAAAACTTTGGGAATTATTTTCTCTGATAGTTTTAGGGAGATGGTTTTAAAATGAAAATTTTATGTGATTGGAGATCAGAGAAATGGATGGAAGACTCCAGGGAGAGAGAGAAATTGTGTTATGGTGGAGCCTCTTGATCTCATTTTCATTTGATGGTATTTCATGGTTTGCAACTCTCTTGGATCATCTAGGAATTATATTCCTTCTACCTCCTTTGCAGGACTCCAGGTAGGATCCATACCTAAAAGAGACTTTTCCTTGTTAATGTGTATTGTGTGTGTGTATTGCATTGCTCTTTCTTCTAGGAGATAATCTTTGTGATTATTAAATAAGTTTATTATAGTGTATTCATGATGTATTATATTTCTATTAATGGTTTTTAAAGTAATTTATACCTTATGCATTAAGTTTTATAAGTTTTGAATCATTGCAAGTTGTTATTTCCTTCTTTCTCCATTAGGACCTATTTCTGTTCTAGGTTAATTTCATAATATTATCTGATTTTTTTTGTTTCCTAATCTATTTTTATGGAAGTTAATCTAGGAGATCTAAAATGGGTCTTCCTCAGATTCTACTTATGGTGCCCAGAACTCCCAGTTAGAGCCGTTTATGAGACCTTGTCAAAAATGTCCCATTATGTACCAACTGCGTAGGAACAAAGCCAACTACGCAACTCTGGGGCCCAAGTGTGCAACTCCCATGACCAATTGCATAGCTTATCTTACCAAGTGTGTAGCTTGTCATACCAAGTGCACAGAATAGTAGCCAAGTGCACAGATTAGGTCACCAAGTGCGTAGGTCTTCCAGATTGATAGTTTTAGGGTTAAATTGATGTCTAAGGGTCCTATCAACAACCAGAGGCTATTATGGTTTAGTTTTTGGAATAAAATTATGTATTATTTTATTCAATATGGTTTTAATGTCATTTATGGCTCATTTTAATTCCTCCTTACACATTTTGAAGCATTTTGGATGCATAAGAGCTAGGTCAGTCTGGTGGTCTCAGTCTAATTTTAGGCTTAGGGAGAAACATAAAATGTAACATTGAAGTATAAGTTATATTTTATGTAATAAATTCCAAGATTTTTGAGAGTGGTTTCAGCCTCCTAGGAGTTCAAATAAAGATTCTATATTTTGAAGGTTTTAGGAAATTTCAGGAATCAGCATGTTGTCTACAACATGATCTTGTTATGATGTTTTTTGGTTTGATTTGGTACCAAAAGGCACTGGTTATATGATTTTGTAGGATTTTTTATGTTTGGTACATTTTGATGTCTTCTTATGTGTTATTTACCATCTTGAATGCTAGATTAGGGTTTAGGACGGTCTGGTGGACTAGGGTCAATCAGTGATCCCCTAAACCCAATCCTATGATACTATGATGTTAGAATTTATGTGTTGATGAGGTTCATGATGTTTTTATGTTGTTGAGAATCCCTTTTGATGCATTTTATGCAATGTGGATGTGTTTTATCTATCTGAGTACTCGATTGTGATTTAGGGTTGTCCAGAGGATTCAGGACAACTAGTGCTTTCCTAAACTCAATTATTTGATGTTGTGACATTTTTATGGCTTCTTGTATATTATGATGCGGATTCCTTATGTTATTTTGAGACTTTTTTGGGTAGGGAACCTAGGGACACTAGGTGAGTGGCTCTCAATGAGGGGTCGGGGCCCTAAGTGGCTAGTACCAGGATAACCTACTGATGAGATATTTAATCAAATGATAACCTAAATAAATAAATTGGGAATGGGGAAATACACACTAATAAAGATTAATTGTGCCTTGCCCATGTTGGTAGTGCTAGTACAGGCTACAAATGGGAGTGGGAGAAGGTGTTATTGTGATAGCATAATTGAGTAGTCTTGTCTGTATGAAAGATGTTCAGTTTCACATGTGCCTACTTGGGGGTCGGGGCCTGAGTGGCTAGTACCAGGATAACCCAAGGTCTGAGGGCTATGTGATGACACTCACCTATCTTGTAGCTTAGCATCCTTACCAATGTTGTTCTTGTATTTTTTGGTCATGGTGATCGTCTTATGCTTCCAGTGGTGTTACATTTTGGGAAGGGCTATCCTCACCTTAGGAGTATCATAGTTGTTACCTTCTTGCATGGACCTTGGTCTCTCTCTCCTAGCATAGGGGAGTAGATTCATTTTGGATCCATGTGGTTGGGTGGTTAATCTTTATTATTATCAAGGTACTATTTTTGGTCAGATGGATGTTCTTGTCTCTTGTTCCTTCTAGATTTTTAGTTTTGAAGACTTCTTACTGTATATGTAAAGATGTACTTATGCATGTGCATTTAATAGAAATCTCTTGTAAATCATTGGATCTGATGATATGATGTATATCAATGTAAATCAAATTAATGTATAAGGGAATGGGTAGATCTAGGTAAAAGGAAAGGGAAAATATTGTATAATTTGATTAAGTAAAAACAAGTTTTACAAGGACCTGAAACCTTTACAAAAAAAGTGTTCAACAGGAAAATATTGTATGTTACCTATATGGAAAGATAATTGTTTATGGTATTTATTCATGTATCTGTTATTACTTTTGGTATCCAATAAATGATCTTCGACTTAATATGAAATAATGTATTTATAAATAAAAGTGTTATCTTTTGATGTAAGGTTATGGAATACTATTATGAATTAATGAATCAATGAATAAATAGCTATAGAATTTAATATTGGAAATATGTTTACTATGTTTCATAAATGCGTACGGAATAATAAAGTATATAGGCCATTGCTAATCTATTGAATGTTTATCTCTCACCTAAATGCTTAATGAATAGTGTAAATAATGACATAAGTTTAGTAAAGGATAACTCACATTGATGCATGTTAAAATATTTGGGATGATGGTAAGATTATCCATGTAACTTAAAGTTGAGAGTAAAGGAATGAATTGGTAAACTTACATTTGATAATCAAATCCATAATGGGTAAATGAATAGATTAGTTTATTTTTCTTGAATAATTGTGTTAGGGAACCTGTGAGGACTTAGATTGTTTGTAACATGTCTTAAAAAAAATCACTTCTCTTAGTAGTTAGTTGGCTTGTCCTCTTGGATTCCCTGGCGGGGCTTGACAATTACTGAGCAGAATAGAGTATGAAGTATGAGATGAAGTGAAGTGAAGAAATTGATCAAAGGTACTATGTACTTAGCATAGATCTGAAAATCTACAAAATAGAGTTGTATTTGAATCAAATCATTAGTGTATCATTTTAACCATTGTTATAGATAAATCTCTTAATCGGGTAGGACGTGAAAGTCTTTAATATGACATTATAATGAATGTTGAGTGTTTTCTTGTTGACCCCATAGTGAATGCATGATCAAGAGAGAATTGTTAGTTTTATTCCTCTAACCAAGTCACATTTAACAGTGTGCATTGTAACCTTTAACAGGGTTGGCTCTTCACCGAGCTCACTTAAGAAGAGTGAAATATTTTGGGTTACCTGTCCCAGGTGGTTTCTCCCTTAACAGGGTTTCCACATTAAAAATCTATGTGCCAATGCGCATGAATGTTATGGATTGTTATTTTTATCTAAACTTTACTTTATTAAAATTGATCATTAAGCACAGTATTAATTTACTGATACTCGGTAAAAACTATTGACTAAAGTTTGATTTTACAGAATACATTTCACCAAGTTGAATTATATGTTTGAAATTTTTTTTATATACATCTAGAGGAATTTGAGACTATAGGATAACTGGGATCTAACTAATTCACCCCCCCCCCCTCTCAGTTATTCCAACATTCTCCTCTTTCCTTCCAGACTAAAAAATATTATGCGCAAACACGTTATTAGGGCTTGAGGGGGGAGCCAGCAAACAAGAATAAGGATAGTCCATAATATGGTGAGTGTTATCCTTGTTTATGTCACTTTTATGTTTGTTACCCTTTTCAACTTCCTCCTACATGTGGGAGATTGTTGAAGAATTTAAGTACTTAGTTCACTCCAAGTTTTAGAGGATATCATGAAGATTTGGGCATGAATCAACATTGAAATTAGTGACTAGAAAATAGGGTGGCAGACAGTATTGACAGGAAGATAGAAAGAGGTTTGGTGTGTGCAATCAAGTTATAATTTTATAGAGACAATCTAGGAGTGTGTTTGGTACATACTTGGGTATCTTCAATTTAGAAGGTTTGTAATTCATAGGTCCACATGGCATATTTTTATTGTTTCAGAGACTTATTGACAGTGTTCTTGAGGTTTGGTGAAAATGGTTGGCAAATCCAATGGTTGTGGTGGATTTGTGTGTTTGAGTGTTTATCATGATGAAATAGGATGTTCTTGAAGTATTTTCTTGATGATTTGGCGATACACATGTATAAAAAGGATCAAGTTGGTGGAATTTTTAGTCAATAATAATACTTTTATTATTATCATTTTTCTTTGTCAAATTAGTTGGTAAATCATTTTGCGCAAGTGCTAAATTGTGAAATATGGGAGATTTATGATCTCGAGGTGGTTGATATAGGTCGTGGATATGATTTGACAGTCATAGATGGATTTGAAATATGAGATTTGGCATGTTGATTTGAAGATATGGTAAATTAGGTTTTTTGACCTAGTTCCTGATATAAATTGATGAATTAGGGAAAATTCAAGGTATGGATCATGGAAGTAGAATTTAGAGGTTGCTAGTAGAGAAGGAGCCTAATTCAGTGGGGATCATAAGTTTGTCAACAAGGGTTTGAATAGATATTTGCATTGTGCTACATTGGAGTTGTATTAGACATATGGTAGATGTCATTTACATAGTTCACAAAAATCTCAATCATTGTAGCGATCAAATTGTAAGACAGTGAGCCTTCCTTAGGTTTATAGCCTGAGGTTTTCTCATTTGAACAATGAGCTCTAGGAAATGAGCCTTCCTCAGGTTTACAGCCTGAGGTTTTCTCATTTGAACAATGAGCTCTAGGCAGTGAGCCTAAATGCATGTGCATTCCCCATATATTGTAAAAGGCTTATACTTCCATTAAGGTATTTACTTATTATGGGTAATCATCCCCACTATGGTTTTTCCCCTAACAGAGTTTCCATGATAAAAATTATTATGTCACATTGTCTGGATGTGATTCTAATTTGTGAATGCATGCATATTTCATTTTCAATTAATCAGATTAGAATATAAGGTATTGAATTTTAAGGGTTTTAAGGACTAAGGGGTTGAATTTAGAAGTTTTAGGAACAACTAATTCACTCCCCTCTCTTAGTTGTTCACTTCTATATTATCAACAACATTGTGCAGTGATGCAGTAGTAGCACGCCCCATATACCCTTGTAACCTTGTTGCTCATGATCGTTATCCTAATAATGAATAGATTTCACTTTACTTTGATTAGCAGTTATATGCTAAGTCTCATTTGGGCCTTAACATCAACTACCTCAAGTTACACAGATATTTAGGTTATGGGTACTAAAAAGTTGTAACAATTGTGATTAAGAAATGCAAGATATAGGGCTAAATAGGAAGAAAAGATGATTTTTTTATGTATAGTGTTAGAATTTAAGGAAGAAAACACAACTAAGAGGGGGGTGAACCATTTGTGTCACAATCATCAACCTTTAACCAACTTACAAACTTTAATCTCATATATGATGATAAAAATGAAAGCAAGATCATAACATAGTAATCAACACATAACACCAAGATTTTTGACGTGGAAACCCTGTTAGGGGACTAACCACGCTGGGGATGAAACCCAGAAGATGAATGTACTATGTTAAAATTACTATACCTTATTAAGAGTATTACAAAGGGGAATGCACATGCATTCAGGCACACTTCCTAGAGCTCACTGCTCAAATACAACAAGGATCTGAATCCCAAGGAAGGTTCACTGCCATATAGCAATCTCTGATTAAAAATAATAGAGGACATACTATCTAAACTCATGAACTGACAAACTATATCTTTGATATGCCAAAATAGTTCCAATGAAGTGCAATAATCTCTTCCTTAATTGCATATTACACTCATACCTCTTCATCCAGAATTTGTACTTTGTCTCTTCCACACACACACTCTCACCATACATTTGAAATTACAAATGATTATATATATACACATTACATCAACTTATTTCAACTAGGTTGGCTAGGGACCTAATTACAAAACATTAATTCATTACATCTTAATACTCAATCCTATCCATTGAATGTTGACTAAGACATAGCAATGATCCATAACAATACTCTCAACCATGCTCTAGATCTGTAGATCATGCCACAATCCTTCACAAAATGCTACACCACCACATCATCCAAGAACACAAGAACGGAAACACGCCACATGAAATTCACCAAATTCAATCACATAGTCCAACGTGATCTAGGAACACAAATAGAAAATGATCTAGAAACATCAGCAATCAATGTGAAACACCAAGACATTAATACAAACATCTCTATTATAGAATCCATACACTTCTTTGCTCTATTCATTAGGAACACTAATCAGCAACCACTGTCATAAAATAAAACTAGCTTTCCAGCATCCAAATCATGAGTCACTCAAGTTGAGGATAGACATCCATGTCCTAAACTCCCCACCAAGTTAGAAACCAATAATATTACATAACTTTTCCACACCGATCCAAATACTAAAACATTGTCACAATCTAATCAACCAAAATATGTCTCTAATAAATCCATCATAACTCTCTCAAATCAGCATGTAATCCTCTGCCACTTGAACAAGATCAAGTACAGACATCCCTGAATACAACTGTACAATCATAGCATTAGATCTTTAAATTACTAACCACGCCAATCAAATCATTTGACTGAACATACCAGGAGCACTATCTTTAACAGTAAAAATATGTTGACATCAATGAAAAAACATTAATGCTAGCATATATATGCAAAATTTGAACAACATGTTGGAAAGATTAATGGAGAGATAAAGTTGAGTATGTTATGGTATGTGTTCGATGCATATCTGATGATAGGTTGATCAATTATGATGTTTTCATTGATGTCAACATAGTATTTTTTGGTTGACAATGTTTCTGTCATGTTTATGTATGTTCAAGAGGTTGAATCTAGAGTTGTGGTAAGAGTTGGCATGTGTGATTTTAAAGAAAGACTAAGTGATGTCTCTAAATGCTATATCTTTGACTGTACAATTTTATCATATGTATGGTGTGAGTTATGAATAATTGAAGGTTGACTGGTAAACAGGAAGAATAGGATGAAGCCAAGGAGGAATGTTTTGATGATTGTGTCAAATAGGTTTGGATTCAGGTGTTGTGGTTCAAGGTTTTTTATCTTGAATATGTTATGAGGTTGTTGTTGTGACCACATCATGTTTTGGTGATTGGAGACCAATTTTCAATGAACAAAAGATCATTCAATGAAAAGTAAAAGAATTTCTTCAGAGAATTAGTCAGATCCTCAACCAGTGATGATGCATCATGTTGTGACAAGTGGTTTTGTCTTCTAGGGATCATAGTGACATTGCAGATTGACATGGACTGATGATTTGGAATTTCCATGATCATTATGATCAAATTTCTTGAAGTTGTACAAGAACATTAGAAAGTGTGTTGTGGTTTGTCTTTTTCTTTGTCAAATCAATATGCAATGGATTTGAAGGCTGACCTGATTTTATTGGCAAATTTATACATTGGTATTATGTTTTAGGGCTTGAGAATTGAGTGGGAAAGATTGTGAAACATTTTTGTAAGGAGATTAATTTCCCTAATGAGCTTTAAATGTATTTATATGCAAAATGATGTATTACAAAGAGTGTGTGGAAGAGGAAGATTGTGGCTACAGTTGTGTGATCGTAGGGTTTGGATAGTCTGTATGTCAAGCAAAAATTGAGCTTGAACTGGATCTGTACTAGCATATGAGGGGTGATACTTTTCTCATATCACCTTCACTTGTTGATTCCTAATAGTTTCTACAAGAAAATCCCTTAACCAGGTACATCCTAACATGTCTAAATTGTAAATCCTTTAACCAGGTGATTCTTTAATTGGGGTTTGAAATCCTTAACATGGTTACTCCTAACATGGCTACAGGTAAAACCCTTGACCAGGTGACTCCTAACAGGGTCTTGCTCTTAACCGGACACTTTGTAAGCTCCTAACAGGGCTAAGCTCTTAACCATACATACATCAGAAGAGTGTGTAAATATTTATTAGTGTCATCTCCACATGTGATTTTTCCCAGTTGGGTTTCCACAAGAAAAATATTGGTGTTATTGTGTTGCATGGTTGTAATTTTTTATCTTCATTGGTTTCTTTATTCATGCAATGGATGTTATTTTATTAAATTGTTTGAATGGTTGATGAAAATTTTGAATTTTTAGTTTAATTATTAACCTAACCCATCCCCCCCTCTCTCAGTAATCTTGGATTTAATAATACTAACAATTGGTATCAGAGATTTGGCCCTCTTTGTTGATATCATAATACTAATAGATGACATTGATGATGATCTTACAGAGTATGGTTGTAATTTATGGAAAACCATTACATAGGTAACAATGTTTTTTGTAGTTATATGAATTTATACTAACCAGTATACAGTATAACCAATCAGTAAAGAGAAGTTAAGTCAGAAAGGTGAACAGGAGAATAGGTAAATAGGAGAATGGGTGAACAGGAGAATAGGTGGACATATTGGTAAAAGAAGACAAGTATTCTATCGGTACATTGGAAGGTGTAAAGATAATAGGTATACTAATATTTATGACTGTGCCACTTAGGTCATATCGGTAAAGGCATAAATGACGATACCACCAACCAGTTAGTTTAGTGAATAGGAAAAAGTAAAGTTTATTGAACAATTTTGTTCAATTGACTAAAGTGGTTATGACGGTACACGATTAAATGAATCTAGACAAAATGAAAAATATAGTACATTGTTTAAAGAGTTGAATAAGTCAATTATTTGGTAGTTGTGCACAGATATGATTATGAATTCAATCCACATTTGGACCAATAAAAATGAAGAAATATTTCACATTGGAGATAACAACTTGGAATTTTATTATGGACAAAGCGGTAAGATTTTAATGATGCGATGAGTTAGTTATTGTTAATAAAGCTATTTTGGAGGGAAATAGAAACCCTAACTAGGTTTACAATCAAAGGTAAAAAGGCTTTATGATGATAGTTGCTAACAGATTTAAGTAAAGTAGAGAAAAAGAGTTGAAGAACAATTGAAGTATTGAAAAATAATATCTTAGACAATGATTGCAAAACTTTGTCCTGAATCTTCTCTAATATCTATATAAACACTGTCTTTTGCCTTTATTTGTAAATGAGAGAAAATCGTAAGATGATATGATGCAATTATGATTATGACATGATGATGATGCAAGAAAGCAAGAGGATTCTATAGAAGGAAAAGATATGATGATGCATTGATACATACAAGCATTTTGTGGACAAGCGATTGTGGATCTTCTTTGGAGCAAGAGAGAGTTCTCCCTTCCTTTCTTCTTCATGGATCCACTATTTTCATCATTCAAGCATTCAAAAGATACTATCATGGGGTAGAAACTACAGATTGTGAGTTTGGTAGGAATACTTTAGCCTTGGGGTCTTGGTATACTTTCTTTATCATATTCAAATCTATGCATTTCTTTCTCATTTTCAATTCATGTTAGTGTTTTAATCTAAAGGATTAGATCTTGACATTACACATTCGAAGCTCTTTCCAAGAGAAAGACACACACATACATTCTACTATATTTGTCTATTCATGGAGGTGGATATCACCTATATAGCCACCCTAAAACCCCTCTTTTTCAAATATTTGTAGGTCTTTTTTAGGAATTACAAGTTCAGAACAGCGGATCGGAGTGCAGATTTAGATACCCTTTTCGAAAAACTTTTAGGATCTAAAAATAGATTTCCTATCAGAGAATTTTTAGGTTGATTCTGCCCTAGGTCAAAATCATAAATTCTAGGTCAATGGTGACATTTACTTGAGGGTCAAAATCATAACTATGTCAGATTGGAAAAAGATTTATGGGTTTTGTCCGTCTCTGTGTTTCTGTTCCAAATCCGGTCTTAGATTTTCCAGAAACTAAACACAGGCTTCAGAAAAATAGTATTTCTAGATCTAATATGATGTGAGGTAGCTATTTTACTCATTCTTTGCTTTCATTTCCATATTTACACCCCTTATCAATTACAATTAAATGTAAATGGTTGAATATGGCATAGGTCTCTTTTATATGCAAATCATTATTATGAAAACCCTATTTAGGAGACCATCCAAATTTACACCTTACATTTTGGTGAACCCGCGATAGACAACTCTTTCTCTTTGGTGTTATATTTACATTTCATATTATATCTTGCATTCATGTAGAAGTAGGTTTTCTTTTATGATCTTGCATTTATATTCCAAAAATACATAAAAATTACAAAATTTCTTTAAAAACACAAAAACATTTATATGCTTGTAATTTCATTTTGTGTTCAACATGTATGACTTTTGTTTTGAATACTTTGATGAGGCTTTTATTACACAAGAGGATAGATCACTTAATGAGGTACATGGAAGTGGGAATGAAAATGGTTCGAATGAGATCTCCATGGATCCTATTCCTATTTCATCCTCCTCCACAACTTCTCCAATTGACCTTTACCATAGGGTGTGTGCATGGTTACCTTCATGTTCCACTATTTGCAACATTGAGGCACCTAGAATATTATTCCCTAAACCTTTGATGATGGTAAAAGGATGTCCTCGAATAACTATTAAAGGTAAACCTAAAGATCCTTTGGATTTCTTTGATAATACGGATTCTGTTTCACATGCTTATCACACACGGAATAATCCTCAACCTACTATCCTAGCCTCTTTACCTCCTTCTCAACATGTGCTTCCTCAAGCACCTAGGTTACCTTCTTCCTTTAAGGAGTATGACTTAGTTGAGTAATTACGCGCTACTCCTGCTAAGATATCTTTATGGGAATTACTTCGAAATTCTCCTACATATCATGAGGCATTACAAAAAGATTTATCTACTCTTCCTACTCCACCTCCTAATCAAGAGAATATTAATTCATTTTTGGAGTGCATGCATACTATGCCTTCTTTACCTCCTATTATGTTCACTAATGATGATTTACCTTCTATTGAGGTGAAGAATCATTATGATCCTCTTATGGTTGTTGTTTCTATTAATAAGAGTATCATTCGTAGAACATTAATTGACAATGGATCTGGGTTTAATGTTTGTAGCATGGATATTCTTAAGGCTATTAAGGCCAATCTTACAACCACTCAACCGGATAATCCCTATTCGTGGATTTGATAACATTACAAAGAAAACTTTGGGTATTATTACACTACCTATTAAGGTTGGTCATGTTCTTCTTAACACACCTATTCACGTTATGCTTGGACCTCTCAATTATAACCTTTTGTTAGGAAGACCTTGGTGACATACTATGCATGCAATTCCTTCTACTCTTCATCGTAAGGTTAGGTTCATTTATAACAATCTTATGTATACACTACATGTGAATGATGCATTGAATCCTTTCTTAAATGTAGAATATAATAAGGTTTCTAAACCTATACAACCAAGTAAGGAACCTGGGAAACCACCTGAAGTTAAAAAAATTGAAGCTCCATCCTCTTCTTTAACTGAAGATGATTGGGGAACATTGGATTTTAATCCTTCTTTTATGGGAGAATACAAAGTTTCTGATTTAGAGTTTATGAAAGAACAAAGTGGGTTTCAAAAACAAGTTTTTATTCCTTCACTTTCTAAGGAATTAAAAAGTAACTTTGCTTCCGCTTCACTTGAAGAAACAATTGAGACAATAAAACCATATTTCTATGACATTGTGACATATTCCGCTCCTTTAACTCAATCTAATATGGCCGATAGATATGGTTCTGTTGGAAATACAAGATGGGAAAGAAAGATACTAAGAGGGGGGGTGAATCAGATCTTAAAACTTTTACCTCTTAAAACAAACTGATCCACAACCATGCATAAATATAATTGATCTATCAACTAGTATCATCCATAACATAAAATAAATAACTCAAGACACAGGATTTTGGTAACCCAGAAACCCAAGAAGGTAAAACTGGGGTGGGGATGACACCCATAAAATCTTCACTACTGCAGCAATAAAGTATTCCTTTTAAGGCTACAAATTTTGATCACACTTGATGATCTACCTAATTAAAGGTCTGCCCAGTTAAGAGCTATAGATCATTACAATCTACCTTGTAAAAGGATTTAAACTTACAAAAAAGTAAGCACTTGGCTAAGATATTTAGAAAGGTCTGTTAGTACCACTCTATTAAGATATTTTACCTGAAACACATGTTAGAATGTCTCAAGATCTGATCCTTTGATATGCACTTAGATGTTGATGACATATCTCCTCTTTCCAATACCTTCTCTGGTCTAATAATCTGATATATCTTTGCTCTGTTGCTCACTACTCTTTTACTATGTTATATCTATGCTTCTTCACTCAAAAAAACCCTTTGCACATCTCTCATGTACGCATACACTCTGCTTACAAAATTAGGGTAAGAAGAAATCTTATATAGCTTATGGATCTGGCATCTAGATCTAGATCATCAATCAAGATCAAATACTTATGCCACTTGGGCATTCCAATTTTATTATTGGTTCCATGCAACGCATTGGGATCAATGGTTTAATGTGTAATTAACTTTGTTGAAAACATTAAATGCTCAAACAAGTCGACCAAAAAAATTTTACCTTCACGTTTGTGCCATCCCTGACATGTATGACAAAACTATCTTGCTCGGCATATGAAGACTCTGGCACTCAACATGGACTGATCAACTTTACTTGGATTCTGTGTAACTCGAAAACTACTGTCTGCTCAACAATGACTACTTCTCGGCCTATACTGGATAGCTCGGCTGCAGTGATGACTGGCTAACCTGCCTAGATAAATGACTAAGTGTGGGACACTAATGATCAACAAAACTTAGATATCAACAATCTCCCCCTTTGAGATTAGTGGAAAAAACACTTATCATTTCTTTACATCCACAAAAATTTTTTAGGTACACAAAATACTCCCCCTAAGCTTATACTTCAGACTTCATACAATATTCACATAGCATACATGCCTTAAAAAAATTTATGCCTATTTCTGCACATCTTTGTCTATTTTTGTATATTTTTCCACCTTGTCTTTGTCATTGATAGCTGTAGGGGTTAAGTCAAACTTATCCAAAAATGAATTATGAAGTTTTAATGTTAATGCAAACAATGTATCCCAACTGTCCTTAACAAACTTCGTAACTTGTAACTTAATTTCTAGCTCAGAAGCTAGACTTACCAAACTATTTGCAGTAGAGAAATGAGAATCTCTCTTGACTAATTCTTGTGCAATTGTAAGTTCCTTCTAAATAACCTCCAGATGAGGTATTAAGGCAGTCTGAATAGTAATTAATTTTCCCCTGATTCTGCCATCTTCAGTCATAAGCTCGGTTAATCTCCTCTGAGTATGAGTCAACTTATCAAAATGTATGGAGCTAGAACTAGCATCCATGCTCAATGAACTGTAAAACCCCAAAATTGGCATCTTGCAACCCTAACAAATTTTGTTGCATTTATCATTCTTCTGAATCATCAAAGTCCTATTGTGCTAGGCAATTCTGAGTTTTAACTGACTCTACTTGACCTAAGTGTCAAATGTAGAAAATTCTAAATCTACATTAATCATACATTATATTTAATTCCTAAATATCAATCAATTAGCTAAACAAACCCTATGATTGAATTAATTTAATTATAAAGTCCTAGCACTTTAATTAAATTAAATTCA
>MU226023.1:4225901-4238274 GCA_018584345.1 Thuja plicata
CACTTTAATTAAATTAAATTCACCCCTTTTAGCTAAAACACATAAAAAGGAATTAAATAATATTTAATTATTAAATAAATATCCTCATTTCAATAATTGAATTTAATTATTTAGATAATTGAGAAAATACATTTATGAGGTCATATTCTATTTATTTAAATAAATATTCTCTCAAAAATCTTCTCTTTAGTTCAAAAATAGAAACTTTGAATTAACTGTGCTTTAAAGAGAAAGAAAATAGTTAAAATCAAAAAGAAAACAATGAGAAACAATTCATTGTTTTCTTTTAAAGAAAGCTTTCTAATTTGAACTGGATTTTCTATCTGTTTTATTTTCAAAAAGGAAACTTTCTATTCTGAGCAGACTCTCAGTCTATAAAAGGACTCTAATTTCTCATTTCAAAGCCCCGGTCATTTTTATGCATTTTTAGAATAACGAATTGCTGCTACATTTTATCATCTCATTTTTAGTTAAAAGCTCTCATTTGCAATAAATTAATGTCAATTTCTTAGATTAAATTGCATTGCAATCATGTCTTAGTTTAATCTCATTTCAATTCCTAGATTAATCTTGAATCTTTCAAATTCTTAGATTAATCTTGCATTGCATTCATGGAAAAAAAATCCTTCATTCTTAGATTGGTCTATGGTTGTGAGACTCTCGTTCTGAGAGCTATTTGAAACCCCATCTAGATAGAAGGCAACAGGTCGAATCATACAGGCATGCAGGATGAATAACCCATATTCACTTTTGTATGTGGCTGATGAACAAGGACTATGTTGAAGTGTATGGTTGAATAACAAGGCCAAATTTAACATATACATTTATGGTGCCCACCATGGGGCTCAAAAATTAATTTCTAGCCTCATTCTACACTTTTTTTTATCAATTCTGGTTTTCATCCGTATGGCTCTATAATGAAAGTTTGCACAAAATTTCTCATATAATCACGCAAATTTTTGCAAGTACATGCATTTCTTCGTGTGCTCTAATGGGTTTCTTCGTGCGGACTATAATACTTCTTCATGCGACATTTGACTCCAGTGATCTTTAAATTTCAATTTTTTGATATCTTTGTTTCTGCTATTTTCTAACCACTAATGGTTTATGTTTGTTGTTGACTGTATTTTTCTAGTTTTTATCTCTGAAATAGCATAACGGTGGTTTGTAGGACGCTGAAATGAAGAAATAAATTACAAACTACTAACATATTTACTACAGGATGCTTTTCGAAGACCTACATGTTTTCACAAAACTCTCATGTATTTTTTTCAGTAGTTAGAACACACTTCAGTTGGTGCTTAAAATGAATCATTGTCTTGAGTGATTGAAGTGTTTTCTAGTTTGTAATTCCAAGAACTATATGAATGTATCCTCTCCCCTTGCCTTTATGGATCGTGGGTGTAAGATAAATTCATATGATTCTTCTAGAGTGGCTACCTCCCAAGTGCTTTAGCAGAGCTAGTGAGAGTGGATTGCCCAACCGGTAATAGACTAAAGCCAAGCCCTTCCAAACCGGTATATAAAAAATGTCATTGTGATTAAACTCATAATGGACAGGTGTGAATTTGTTGTGGCAACCAAAATCTCCTCCAGTACCCTAGTGGTGCATTAAAGTCCTGACATTGTTAAGGTGAAAGCATTGCTTTCAAAGGATTGGGAGAGCCCCCTTAATTGGGAAAATGACTTGATCACAACCACCTGAATGGATTTCCTTACTAAAAACTGTTGTTATAGTATCCAAAAACCCTCTATCTATTGGCGCAGAAGCTCAGAGACCGACTAAGATGCCCCACACTTTTACGGCTCTTAGTGGAGATAACAGCCCTTTGGAAAGCAATTCCTTTGGGGTTCGAAGCTTGGTGTGCCTGAGAAGTGAGTGCACATGTAAGGAGGAGCACGTGCCTCCAAGCTTCTAAGTTGTTCGCTATGAGTAAGTGTAGCTAAACTTTGGTTCAAGTGGGGATTCAACAAATACTACCCTGGCTATCCTAAGATTGTGATGTGTCTGTTTAGGTACTATAAACATTCTTCTTAATCTATTTTGTGTGGGTGTACCATTTAAACAATCAAAAAAAACATCAAATCACACAAACTGTCAAACTTGAACATGTCCAAAACAATCTATAATTTGAACTCTCTATCATAAAATAGCATGAGCTTGTCTCAGAAAATGCAATCTGGTCTTAACTATCTGATTCTGTAGAATTTCATTTGTCAAAACTGCCAAGTCTCGCGTGAAATTTGCCATCTTCATGTCATTATCTGAGAAAGTTCATGTGACATGCTAGAAATCACCGCGTGACATTTTGTAATCCACTGCTATTTTATTCATATTTTTATTCACCAGTCTGTCATCAGATTTTGTGTGGGACTGCATAGTTTTGTGCGTGCCTGTGAGAATCTTCATGCGAGAAAGTACTTCGCGCAAGTCTGCAAAATTTTGTCAAAATAGAAAGAAATTTCCCATTTTTCCAATGTCTTTCTGCTAAATCTAGTCTCTATTCTAGGTCTATTTATCTACCTTCTATCTTCACACAGTCTACAACTTGGTTTCTAGGGTTGAGAACTACGTGATTCTTGCTTAAACTAGTCTTGTCTCATATCTTTTGGTCTATTTCTACTCTGTTATCATATCTTGTATCGCAATAGTCATCTCTCAGCTATTCTAGCCTCATTTTCGATGATTTGCACCAAGTATACTTCACCTTTTGGCACTTTCTGTGCATTTACTTTGAGATAGTTTCAAGTGTGGTCCTAGTTCACATCCCTTGTACAATCTTTGTCTATGACTGTTACAACTCGAAGTGGAAAAATATTCCCTTCAATCAATCAAGAATAATATGTGCTTTCCACACCATTGTCAGTTACATCTAGTGAGGAATCATCTCAATCTCCCTCTTTGGTACTTTGACCTTACGTCAAACGATCATTTCCAGTGGATTTTAGTCAGGTTCGCAACCCTTTGTTCCAAGAAGATCCAAATTCTAAAAACAATCAACCTTATCATACTGAGTCTTTACACACTAAACACTTGCATTCTAGCAAGATGGCAGATCAAGACCAATCAGGTGAACATAGCAAAGCTAACCTCTCTAAAACCTAGGGTAAATTCCCTTTTCAAGACCCCCCTAATGATGAGGAAACATAAATAACCCAAGTAGATATCGAGAAAGTTCATGCCAATAAATATTTTTGTAGGATGATGGACATTCTCCTAGCTGAGGAAAAAGATAAATACCTTCTCAAACTAGCCAATCAAGGGGCTAAGCTACCCTCCAACTGCAGTGTAGAGACCCTTTTCATGCAAGAGGAAGAAACTAAAAACTCCAAGTTGCAAAAACAATTCCAAAGCATGCAAGAACAAATTATTCAACTCATGAAGGATAAAGACAAACCCGCTACATAGTTCACATTGGAAAGCATTTTTCCATTCCCATTTGATAAGAGTCTATGCATGCCTCCTTTTCCTAAAGGGGTTGAACTTCCCAACTACGATAAATACTTGGGTACCTCTGATCCCCAAGATCATTTGAGAGAGTTTGGTGCTCTCTCTCTATGGAGTTCATACATGATCCAACCTACCTTATGCATCTCTTCCCACGTAGTTTGGGAGGGTCAGCTATGGAGTTTTTTGACTACCAAATGGCATCAAAACTTTTGACAAAATTGCCAACTTATTTCTGCAACACTATTCTCACAACATCCAACATCAGGTTCACATCCAAGATCTTTGTAACTTGAAAAAAAATCATGGGGAATCCTTCTTGACATTTCTCCAAAGATGGAGACAACTTTATACAAGATATTCTAGCAAAATACCCAAATCCAAAAAGTTGGACATCTTTCTAGACAATATTTTTCCCAACTTTGGGTATCAAATATAGCTACAAGGTCCTTTAACCTTTGATGACATGACTAAGCAAGTTGTGAGAATTGAGGCATTTATGGTCAAGAAAGGAGAATTGACCTTACACAAGGAAAATAAACAATGGTCTTCCTCCTCAAGAAAAGATAAACCCAAATTTCCCAACAAGAACCAGAATATTGTGAATGATGGAGTTGTAGACAATGTGACTCCCAAGCCTTCAAAGGTTGCCTTTAATCTCACTACCACAATGCAGGCAGCCAAAGCCACTAAACAGGCTGCAGCAGAATCCAAACCCAGTACCTCGTATTTCTCCAGACCTAAACCTTGGGCTCCTAGACCCAACCATGAGTTCACTCCTTTAGGAGAACCTCTTGATGCGGTTTACAAGAATCTCTTGGAAAACCATTTACTCACTCCACTAGATAATTCATGACCTTATGATCCGCAACCAAGACCCTCTTGGTTGAATGAATCTACTTATTGTGATTTTCACCAAAATAAAGGTCATAAAATGGCTACTTGTCTTAAATTATGGCATAAAATCCAGGATCTCATTGATAGTGAAGTTATTGTTGTGGGAGGTCACAACAAAAACTCAGATCACCAAGCTTTCAAAGACCCATTGCCTCCTCATGGGGAAGGTGAATCATCCAAAGGCAAAAATATTGATGCCAAGGTCAACTATACATACACCAATAATGACAATGTCATTAATATGGTTGAGCCTATTGATACTGAGTATTTTAATGTTGTCATTCTCAAGGGAAGGGAAGATACTCCCAAGCCAAAAAATCCTTTCATCTTGTGAGGGTTTGCACCTCAACCCTCCAAACAAGAACAGTCTCAAGTTAGTGCAAACATTGTTACTCGATCTTGTGCTAAGATCATCCTCAAAGGCTCTGAGCCCTCTACGTCTACACCAACACAACCTGTAGATAAAGCTACTGTTGGCTCTGCCAACAAGAATCTGAAATTGGGTTCCTCATCTAATGCTCCCAATTATAGCATCCTAGATCAATTACAATGTACTAACACTCAGATCACCATCTTTGAGCTGCTAAAAATATCCCCTACCCACAAGGAGATCCTTGACAATGCCTTCACCGAGGCAAATGTCCCAAAAGATCTTGATCTTGACTAGTTTCAATCCATGGTAGGTCACTTGACCTCCTCCCATTACTTTTCTTTCTCTGAGGAAGATGACCATTCTTTGACTCACCCACAAAATAAACCTTTGCACATTAAAGTCGTGATTGGTCCAAAGCACATTCACCATGTTCTCATAGATAACGATGCTAGCCTCAACATTTTATCTGCTAGCTTCCTTACTGAGTTAGGATATAGCAAAGACTGCATAGATGCCCACAAAAATATTACTATTAATTCCTATGATGAAAAATAATGAAAATCTAAGGGGCTAGTTGCGTTACCAATCAGAGTCGGCCCTGTTGAAAGGGATGTTATTTGTCAAGTGCTTGAAATTCCTTTAGCATACAATATTTTGTTGGGAAGGACATGGATCCACAAAATGTAAGTTTTCCCTTCAACATACCATCAGTGCATTAAGTTCCCATTCCAAGGATCTAAAGTGACTATACCTGCTAATACACGCTATGATTGCAACACACTCACAAAATTTGCTGATATCTTTGTATCCACCAATAGAGAGTCTACTGAGTTCCTCGAGACTAAACTAAAGGAAATGGAAAAGGGTCTGACACTCAAGGAAACTAACATGGGAGGATATCAGATTGAACCTATGCTATCTATTTACATCTCTGCCTTTATGTCCAAATTCTTTTGGGAGACCTTCTGAGAACACTAAACCTTCTACAGTTCCTCCTCAAACAAAATATGGTGGTACCTTTGTACAGGCCACGATACCATTAGAAGAAGAAGCTAAAAATAGGGCTATCAAATCCTGGATCTATAAAGGAGAGGACACTTCTGAACAAACCACTCCACCTTATGACATAAGACCCGAACAGTATGGAAAGGGTCTGACTATTATGCAATGCTTTTGGTACAAAGGGAATGGTCCCATAGGTGTGAATCATAAAGGATTGATTTCACCACTTGAAGCTATTGGTCGACGAACACATGACTCTACATCTATAGGCTTCAAGAAACTCACATTTCAACTAGGGATAAACAAGTTTGTACCTAAAGTAGATCAAAAACTAACACCTAAAGATACATCTAAAATGGAAGAGTATGAAGATAGTTCTGAGGAGGATTGCTTCCCTTGTCCCATTCCTCCAGATTTGGCAGCATTCTTTGCTAAGCTAGAGGACTTTATACCATGTGTTAGTATAATCGAGACTAACAATGACTCTGATGACACCACTCCACTTTCTCCATTAACCTATGAATAGTGGAAAGAAATGTAAAATGTAAATCCAGGTCATCAGGGTGATTTGTACATACCACCACACTTTCAAGAGCAATTTGAACAAGAATCCCAGCCACTTCTCACAAAAAAAGAAGCAGATGATGTTGCAAACACTAATGAGGTACCTAAGTCAAAAGGTGCTCATTTGACCATAGCAAAGGTTCTAGGAAAAACTCATCCAAACTAGAAACAAAGGGTTGATTTCACTCATGTTCTTGATATGATGCCCAATGATGAAACGGACTCTCATGAGTATGAGTTTGATGATTTTTCATATGCCACCTATGATAGGGATATAGATATAGTGCACACATATGAAAACCTTCTCAAAGTAGGTGAGGGGTCTAGTGTAAGGTCAAATGAGTCTGATTCCATATATTTTAACATGTCATCTACTACGGTCACTAGGAATCAAAGGAATTTGACTACACCTTTGGATAAGATTTCTCTAGGTCTCGACTTGCTAGTCCATGCTTTCAATGATTATACCATGAATGCACTTGACCCCGTCACTTCTCTTTCACTCCACCATCCCAAGATTATAGACTAGAACTCTCCCTCCCCATCTAATGAATTCCTTACGTTCCAGAACAATTTTTCTCTTGCCTGTTACCTCAACGTTGTCAAACCTATAACATCCTCCACTAGCAAAGAAAGTGTCAACATGACTAAGGCTAATATCAAGTATCTTAGTCACAAAATCAAAAGAAGAAAAAATAGGCGCTCTAATGGTGAAAACCACATCGTGGCAGTGTTAGAGCCTAAAAAAATCAAAATTAAGGATGTATCCAAGGGTGAAAACCTCTCTGAGGCGCCTGAGGATGAGATACTTGATACGCTTTCGAGTCATTTCAAGGAAAGATCATCTATGCTAATCAAACCAACTCAACCAATCAACTTGGGTACAGAGGCTGAACCTCAAATCATTCATTTGGCACAATCATTATCTGAGGCAGAAAGAGAGCAATTCATTACATTCTTTCAGAGAAAAAAGATAAACTTTGCATGGAAATATTCAGACATGCCAGGGTTAGACCCTAATCTAATCATGCACCACTTGTCCATTGCACCAGGCATCAAGCCTATCAAACAAAAGCTTTGGAAAATGCATCCACATGTGGCTCTACTTGTCAAAGCTGAATTGGAGAAACTTCTTAAGGCAGTGTTTATTAGAGCAATTGACTATGCAGAATGGATCTCTAACATTGTTCCAGTATCAAAACATGACAAATCTATCTGAGTCTGCACAGACTTTAGAGACTTGAATAAGGCATTTCCTAAGGATGACTTTCCATTGTCCAATATTGATATGATTGTAGATATGACAGCAGGATATGAAATGTACTCACTAATGGATGGTTTCTCTGGCTACAACCAGATAAAGATCACACCAGAGGACCAAGAGAAAACTACTTTCACATGTGCATGGGGCACTTTATATTGGAATTTCATGCCCTTTGGACTCAAAAATGCTAGTGCTACATACAAGAGAGCTGTCACCACCATATTTCATGAGATGATGCATAAAAAAATGGAATGTTATGTTGATGACACTCTAGCTAAGAGCATGCAACAAGAGAAACACCTTGCATTCGGCGTAACATCTAGGAAATTGCTTGGTTATATCATCTCTGCAAAAGGCATTGAATTGGATCTTGAGAAAGTTCAAGCTATCATGGAAATTCTGCCACCAAATAATATCAGACAAATGAGAGGACTTCAAGGCCGGTTACAGTTTATCAGGCGCTTCATCTCACAACTAGTGGACAAGTCACAACCATTCACCAAGAATTTACACAAGGGTGTGACTTACCAATGGAACAAGGAATGTGATGAAGGGTTCACACAAATCAAAAAATATCTTGCGAACCCACCAATATTGATGCCTCCTATTCATGGGAAGTCTCTTATACTTTACATCTCTGCTACAAATACATCATTGGGTGTCCTATTAGCTCAAGAAGAATAGAACAACAAAGAAAGGGATATCTACTACATTAGTAGAACTCTAGTCTCATATGAAATAAACTATTTTGTTATAGAGAAGGCTTTCCTTGCAGTGGTATTTGCTTCAGAAAAACTATGACACTACATGTTGGCTCATACTACATGCCTTATTGTTAAAATTGATCCTCTAAAATATTTTCTCAGTAAAGCTACCCTCACAGGTAGACTAGCTAAATGGGTCATGCTTCTTAGTGAATTTGATATTGAGTATGTAGAAAGAAAATCCATCAAGGGGAAAGAAATTTCAAATCAATTAGCGGAAGCACCTGTAGTAGACTATCAACCATTGAACATTGAATTTCCAGATGAGTCCATATTACTTCTCAAGCATCGATCTTGGACTATGTTCTTTGATGGTTCATTTATCCAACAGGGGTGAGGTGCTAGGATACTATTCATCACACCTCAAAGGTACTCTTGACCAAAATCATACAAGATATTGTTTCCTTGTACAAATAACATCATTTAGTATGAAGCCTTAATCAATGGTATGAAGATCGCCCTTGAGTGGCGAGTGGGCAAGCTCAATGTCCTTGGAGATTCACAGTTAGTCATCAATCAATTAAATGATATCTATCAGACAAAATATGACAAGCTGGTGCCTTATAAATGGTTGGTTGACGACCTCAGAAAATATTTTGTTCACATCACATTCCAATAGGTTCAGTTGGAAGATAATAAAGCAGCGAATGCAATGGCTACTCTTGCTTCCATTTTACAAATGCCAAAAAATTATTTCCAACATGAATTCCTAGTAGAGACATTACGCCACCCAGCCTATGATTCCCCTGAGTCCCAGATGATCTACTCTATCATTGTATATGATTCATCCCACTACCATCATATTTATTCCTACCTTTGTGACCAGATTGTTCTAGACACTTACACCTTGAATGAGAAACTTCACTTAATCCACAATGCTTCACAGTTTTTCATCATGGCTAACGACTTGTATAGGCGCGGTCTAGATGGTACCCTTCTTAGGTGTTTAGAACCTGATGATTCCAAATGTGCATTAGTAGAGGTGCATGAAGGAATCTATGGATCTCACTCTAATGGCCTGACACTAGCCCATAAACTTATTAGAGCTGGTTACTATTGGCCAGATATGGAAAAAGAAGCCACACAGTTTGCTAAGTCTTGCAAACAGTGTCAACTACATGGAAATCTGATTCATGCTCCAACCAAGGAGCTTATTCCCTTCATTACTTTCCAGCCATTTCAAAAATGGGCCTTTGACTTGGTGGGTTAAATCTATCCCTCATCCTCAAATGGACATAAGTTCATCATCACATCTACAGACTATTTTACCAAGTGGTTGGAGGCAGTCGCTCTCACCATAGCCAATAGCAAATCGGTAGCAATGTTCATTCTCAACTACATTATCTACAAGTATGGTGTACCCTCTGCAATAATCACTAATAATGGGGGGCAGTTCAAAAACAAGGATTTGATAGAGCTATGCTCTAAGTTTAAAATCACTCAGCATTGGTCTTCTATCTATTATCCTTAGGGTAATGGACAGGTAGAAGCATCAAACAAGACAATCCTTAAAATCCTACATCGTACAGTGCACAAATCTGGATGAGATTGGCATCTCCATATCAATCCATCTCTCTAGGCATACAGGACAAGCATAAGAACACCAACAAGGGCTATGCCCTATGCTTTGTTTTATGGAGTAGATGTTGTGTTACCGATTGAGGTTGAGATTCCTTCTCTATGAGTCTCTCTGAAAGGCCTCATTACTGATGATGATAATAGAATATCTTGGCTACAAGAGCTAGAACTACTTGATGAACGTCAACAAGTGGCATTCAATCACCTTAGAGCATACCAGAAAAGGATGTCCAAGAGCTATAACAAGAAAGTTCTCCCAAGAGACTTCCAGGCGGGTGAGCTCGTTCTAAGGGAAAACCCTAAGAATCAACAACATCGGATCCAAAAAGGAAAATTTGAACCAAATTTACTTGGCCCGTATGTTGTCACTACAGTATTTGGGTCTGGCACCTATCAACTTTCTACTACTAAAGGAGAACAACTCAAAGAGCCCATTAACGCTCTTCATCTGAAATGGTTCTATAGCAGGGACATCTTCAGTGTGTTCATGTATATAGTAAAGTCTTGAAAATATTCTAAAAATCTGAAAATGTCCTGAAAAAATGATCATCTTAGTGAAAACCTAGCGATATGCGCTTTGATGTATCTCCAAAAAAAATCATATATTCCAAAAATACAAAAAAAAAGAGAAAAAGAAGAAAAGGTGCCATTGATGAAAACCTGGCAAACAGGCGTCATGTTAGCACAAAAAAGGAATTTATGCCAAGAAGGTGAAAACCTAGTAAATAGAAGCCTCTTGTTCCACATTGCTATATCTATCACAACACCACTTGGCTTTATGAAGTTGCTTCCTGCTTTGCTACTTTCCTGCTTGCATTTTCTTTTTTGCATGCTTTCAGTTCCCATCAAGACACCAACTTACATGGATTGAAACTGGTCATACTCTTGGGGAAACCCTCCTAGTCTAGGGGGCACTATCCTATCACCTTTTTGGGATCTACTTCACGTCATTTACCAATGGTTCTCATTGTGTCTGCCTACTGATGTCTAGCTAGTCCTACGATCTCTTCATTTGAGAATCTCTCTCACGTCAGTCACCAGTGGTTCTCACTATGTCTGTCTACTGTTGTTTTAGTATTGAGATTTCTCACATCTGTTATAGTTAGATTTATACTCAAATGCTCTACCTATCGATACTTGGTCTTGGCATCCTTTTCTTTAGTTTGTACATAGCTTTCAGTCACTTTTGTGACACTTTGGTTCCTTTGCAAGCCCTACTGACTTGACATTGATTCAGCACCATACACCTAGGGGAAACCAAATCTAGTTCACCCTCGCAACATACATCAAGTCACTCACCGCTACTTGGGGGCGTGGGTCCCCAATTTGATCACATCTTTGGTTTACACCCGAGTCAGTAATCTTGTCACTTCTACAGGACAACTCGCTACTGACACAAATTGGTGTTTTTTAACACCACCATAAACAGTGTTTTTCAACACTATCTTTGGACACATCTGTGTTTTTCAACACACATCAAATATCTCAAAATGAAAACATCTATTCATGACAATCAAACACAATTCACTCCCAAGCACAACGGTGTTTTTCAACACCCTCTACACATACATATTAAAAAACTTTGAAACTGGTTGAGCTATGATTGAATCTTTCTTTGTATGATGTCTGTACTCATGGATTTCATTGATATTTTCTTTGTCTACTGCTTTTTGGTGTAGTCTTGATGATCTGGCAATGTCAAATAAACAAGGTGTATGTGATAAGAGCTCCCGCACTAAGGTGGAACAACCTCACATCCCTTGATCTTGTTTATTTTTATATCAGGGTGAGGTCGGTACTATCTCCTTGACTTTTGTTTCTCTATTTGTTTATGCATGATCGCACTCATGGTTATCTTGGCTTTGAATACCTCGATACTGGTGTACTCTTACAACATCAACTGGAAACAATGTTCAAGTCATCTTGGATTTTGTGTCCTAGTGCTTACGTGTGTTTCCTACATTTTATCTGATGAAAGTCATATTCATATCATTATGGTCGCAGTGGCACCAGTAAGGATTGTATCGACTCCGATGTTCCAAAAATTCTCAATGATGATGATTATACAATGGGTCTCACAACCATGTCCTAGGGATTGCATCTAGCATAGGATTGCATTTTCATTCTAGACTTGCATTGTGGCAGCAATTAAATGTTCACTTCATTGCGTTCTCCTAGATTTGTTCAGTGGGGAGTTCTTCTTCAGTGTCTTGGTTTCATCACGACTGCACAAGTGTTTGATCATCGCTCTTGATTCTCCACATGTTCTCTTGGTTAGCATCTGTCACACATCTAGACACCTTGCATGAGATGTTATTACCATATACATTTGCATTATCATTTACACATTGCATTTACATATTTCCATTCACAAGTGCATTCACATAAATCATCTACGTACATACAAATCTACATCTACATACATGTGCATCGCATACATGTGCATTTCATACATTTACATATATTCAAAACATGTTCATTCA
>MU226023.1:4238527-4253854 GCA_018584345.1 Thuja plicata
TATATCAAATGTGTCGATACAATACAAAATGGTGCTACTCGAGCCCAGTCTATCTCAAAAATGGTTGTACAATACATGGATGCCAATACATCATATACATCCCTTAATCTCATCTATTAGTATATCAAGCCTAACTCTGGCCCTCTCCCTCATCACCTAGAGGAGGTGGAGGATGCAGAAATTTTTTTGGCAATGGTTCCTATGCTACCACTAATCCTCTGGCATATGATTAAAATCTCAACACCTGCAATGCCTCATCCGACACTACCCCGCATAAGCTACATAATAATAGTCCACTCGGGAAGCCTGATGTCCTCCCTCCACCTGAAGCTTCTCTTATGTCATCTGCAACTACCCTCAGAGCTCCTGTACCTCCCAGTCTCTATCAAGAAGCTATGCATCCTACACTGCAACCTGTACGTACAAGTCACAAACCTGCCTCACAAGTTGTTGCACTCTCTCTCTAGCTCTCCCCAGGGCATCCTATGCCTGTGATAGTGCATCCCTGGGTACTAAACCCTATATCGGCTCCTATGTAGGTTGATCCTCCAACATTAGATCCTCTTGTTGTCCCTTCTGATGCTCTATCTTCTCATGTACGTCATCGAGTTGTGCGGTTGTCCTCCTCCTGCTTTGCCTCCCGCTACTACTCGCACTAGGATCAATCCTCATCTGGCATGCAGGTATGTCCACCTATACAGTGCATGGCCATGGTACTTTCTATGGTGATGGACATGGTACCTACTATGATGGAGGCACTGGTGCCTATTGCTATGGCACTTGTGGGTGCACTACCTATGCTGGCACTACCATACCAACCGGATCTGTAAATCGTGGGAAGGGATGGGTCACGAAATGCTCCCTAAACTCTAGGGTTATGCCACCATCCACAATCATGCTTAGATATTCCCATCGAGTCTGCGCCAGGGCTCGAACATCAATCATGCATCGACCAGTATCCAACTTGGTCGACCATCCCTTCCTAATCTCATTAGCAAAATGAGCATAGGAACAATACTCCTATGAAATCTCCTGTGCCTGGCCAAACTGCCGCCATACACATATTAGAGGAAACTAGTCAATAATAGATTTTTCTCAACCAAAGAGAGGTTGTGAAACAAGCATGTAACCCAATTAATCACTGGCATCATCCCAATCCTCTTTCAACCTCCATGGTTGTCATGTCACAGCTACCAATTCATCAAGCTGAGCTTGCCACTGCTCTGTCTTACCCAGCGCGAGCTGGGAAATCAAAACTTGGTAACTATGTATATACAGCTCCAAGGGCTCTCTTAGGTCCTTGCACATGGTCCAGGTAACTAGCAAGTGTTCCCATGACCACACCTATAGAATGAATACTCCTGCCGACATACTCTTCGCCTCTCTATAGGCGATCTCATGCATCTCATGACATATGTGGGCTAACATAAACTGCCCCCATCTGTATCTGACTAGCTCCTCCGCATCCTCTGCAGCATCTGGCCCCAACCACACTCAAAACCATGTTGACCATGATCCAACATCAAATAGCATCCAAGGAATGCTTCCAAAACCGTGGCCAGACAATGTCCAGGCCCGTACTCTCTGATCAACTCCTCCCATGGGATGGCTCTTCCCATGACAAGTTCATCTTGTAAGATCTCTCGCAGTGCTAGTGTACCTAGCCATGGTTGTACCTCATACTCCACTCTAGGACCATGGAAGGGTATCCTAAGAATCCTATAGATATCCTCTGGCATCACTATCATCTCGCCCTGAGGAAGGTGAAAGGTGTTTGTTTCCGAATGGAAATGATCTACTAATGCTCCTAGTAACCCATGATTAACCTGAATGATGGGTATCTCACAAAGATGTGATAGGCCCAAACTATTAATATGAGAAATCTCTGCATCATCCAACTATCTCACCAGCCCACTGATAGCGGGATGATGTGACCTGAATGCAATGTCTGCGAACTCGACCTGCAATACATACAAATAACAATGCATGATTAGTAATCGACTCATGATTCAAGATAATCAATGCATAACTAAGAAACAAAGCATTATAGACATCCTACTAACAAGATAAATGTTGACGCAAATGCTATTGGACATGATGCAGACTCATTTTGCATTCAATCTATTTAGTTTTCTCCATGCGAAGAAGTAGCCTTTCACGCGAAGAAGTTTTACGGGTCGCGCGACATTTTATCCCCGCTCAAAGTTTCATCACTGTTCGTGTGAGAAACCCCCCTGTCAAAGGGTTTCCCATGTGATATTTGGGTACCCTCTTGCATGAGGATACCCACCAAATGGCGTGAGAATTTTCCTTTTAGCGATTTCTCGCGCGAGATTTCTTTACGAGCCACGCAAAGAAACTAGTTCTTCACGCGAGAACCCGCGGACCACTATCTAAAAATGTGAAAAATGATGAAAAAATTAACTAAAAGCAATGAAATTTTAAATGATAGAGAGGTTAATCAACCACTTACTCAGGGTCCGTACGCTGCTGGCCGACTATGCCACCTGGATCACTCAAAATGATGTGTGCTCACAGGGACCACCATTCTCGCTCAGAGCTCTTTTCTCAAAAGTCAACGAATGCAAATGATTTGAAAAAGACCTTTTGGAATCATATATAGGTTTTGACCTAATTTTCAAAAGTGCCCTGATTTGCGTGAAAATTTCACCACTAGCTAATTCGACCGCTCTTAATCCATTTTCATGATCGAAATCGGACACTTCTATATCGCTCAAAATCGTATTTTAAAATTTTTGGGACCGACGCGATCGAATGCTTGTGCAGTCAACTTTCTGACATCACTTTCTTGTTAGAATCTTATCCTACCATTATTTTCTCAACATTGTCAAACTTTTCATCAAAAGTCAACTCTACTCAACTCTACTCAACCCTGGTCAAACTTGGTCAACCAGACCTTGAAATCGCTCAAAATTGATTCTAAATCTTCTGAATTCTTTCGTAATCTATTCTGAGTTCTTCTTGACCCTCGATTCAACATCTATCTGCAATTTCTCACTCTCAATCAGCATTATGACATGTCATCTTTCCATTTCTCTCCCGAGGGCGCGGGATGATTACATCATTGAATCTATTCCAATCAATCTGATCTGATTTTCAAAAATCCTCATTGCTAGGGGTATCTCATCACTTGGGGCATGTTTAGTTTTCATACTTCATAGTCAAAAATGGATACTCCACAATCAATAAGGGCATCTTTGTTCCTTACATCTCGTCATCTATAGGTGTCGGGGCAATCTAACCCGAATCCCTAAGGATCAAGCTTCATCCTCGAGATGATTCTCAAAATCTCAATCTATTAAGTATCTGAGCAATCTAACTTAGATTATTAAGAATCAAGATTTGTTCTGGAGATGATTCTTAAAATCTCATCATTTAGGTATCTGAGCAATCTAACTCAAGTCCCTGATAATTAAGCTCTATTCTGGAGATGATTCTCAAAAATCTCATCTATTAGGAATTGGGGCAATCTAACCCTGACTCCTAAAAAATCAAGCTCCATTCTGGAGATGATTCTGAAACTTGATCTAACCAGTGTCTGGGCAATCTAACCTAGATATTTGGGGACTAAGCTTCATTCTGGAGATAGTCCTAAAAATCTCTATTGACTTTTATGGACAGGTATCGGGGCAATCTAACCCTTACTCCTGAAGGTTGAGCCTCATTCTGGGGACAGTCTTTTGAAAGATATCAATCTATTAGGTATCTAAGCAATCTAACTTAGATACCTGAGGATCAATATTTTTTTTGGAGATGATTCTCAAAATCTTAATCTATTAGGTATCCGAGCAATCTAACTTAGATCCCTGAGGATCAAGCTTCATTCTGGAGATGATTCTCAAAATCTTAATCTATTAGGTATTGGGGCAATCTAACTTGGATTCCTAAGGATCAAGATTCATTCTGGAGATGACTCTCGAAAACTCTACTTGACCGGAATCTTGGAAACCTAACCTAGACTTTGGAGAGTCAAGCTTTGTCCTGGAGATGACTCTGAAGTATTCATCAATCAATCTTTGCATCATCAATTTTCAAAATCTATTCTTCTGTGCTTCAAGCATCAGACTATTCTTTGAATCAATGCACTGCTCGCACATCAATTCAAAGAGGGGAAAAATGTAACACCCCAAAATTGGCATCTTGCAACCCTAACCAATTTTGTTGCATTTGTCATTCTTGTGAATCATCAAAGTCCTATTGTACTAGGCAATTCTGAGTTTTGACTTACTCTACTCGACCTAAATGTCAAATGCAGAAAATCCTAAATATGCATTAATCATACATTATATTTAATTCTTAAATATCAATCAATTATCTAAACAAACCCTATGATTGAATTAATTTAATTATAAAGTCTTAGCACTTTAATTAAATTAAATTCACCCCTTTTAGCTAAAACACATAAAAAGGAATTAAATAATATGTAATTATTAAATAAATATCCTCATTTCAATAATTGAATTTAATTATTCAGATAATTGAGAAAATATATTTATGAGGTAATATTCTATTTATTTAATTAAATATTCTCTCAAAAATCATCTCTCGAGTTCAGAAATAAAAACTTTGAATTAACTGTGCTTTAAAGAGAAAGAAAATAGTTAAAATCAAAAAGAAAATAATTAAAAACAAAGAGAAAACAATTCATTGTTTTCTTTTAAAGAAAGCTTGCTAATTTCAACTCGCTTTTCTATCTGTTTTATTTTCAAAAAGGAAACTTTCTATTCTGAGTAGACTCTCAGTCTATAAAAGGACTCTCATTTCTCATTTCAAAGCCCCAGTCATTTTTATGCATTGTTAGAACAACGAATTGCTGCTACATTTTATCATCTCATTTTTAGTTAAAAGCTCTCATTTGCAATAGATTAATGTCAATTTCTTAGATTAAATTGCATTACAATCATGTCTTAGTTTAATCTCATTTCAATTCCTTGATTAATCTTGCATCTTTCAAATCCTTAGATTAATCTTGCATTGCATTCATGGAGAAAAACCCTTCATTTTTAGATTGGTCTATGGTTGTGAGACTCTCGTTCTAAGACCTATTCGAAACCCCATCTAGATAGAAGGAAACAGGTCAAATCATACAGGCATGTAGGATTAATAACTCATATTCACTTCTGTATGTGGTTGATGAACAAGGACTATGTTGAAGTGTATGGTTGAATAACAAGGCCAAATTTAACATATACATGAACTACCTGTTGACTTCAAAGCTAATTTCAACTTATCTACAAGTTGTTGATTATCCTTTGTAAAGAATTCTACATCACATAACTTTTTGTACAAAGAATAAACATTATTTGCAACTTCCTCAAGAATATCAATAAGAGAAGAAAGTTCAACCTGTTTAATAGCAATCTCTGCTGATATCTTCTCCAAAACTTTGTTCTCAAATTTTCTCTCGGACCATTGTAGAAGCTTGTCATTTGCCTCAATATTTTCATCATTAACTTTCTACACAATGTGAACTAACTATTCCAAGATTGGTGTTTGCTCATTTATGTCTTCCATATCAAAAGCATTAACAAAAATATCCTTTATTTCATGTAAAAATTGCTTCTATTGATGCTCCCTCTTCATTTCCTCTTGTTTCTTATTCCTCTTCAGTAGATCTTGTAGAGTCTGAATCTGCTCATATGTCAAGTTTTCTAGATCCCACTTGGGAATCACAATAACTTCATCCAATGTGACATTGAGGCTTGGTGAATTTTTCTTATGTGACTTCTTCTTCTTCTTGAGCTCTGGTGAGCTGATACTCTTCTTAGGTTCTTCGTTATCTATTGCCTTATCAGTGCTAATTTCAATTGCAGTTTTCAATTGAGTAAAGAGCTCCTACTGATTAGGTATACTGATAGTTTTGGGTCTAGTGGGAGTAGATGGTATAGAGTGTGATAGCTCCACCAACACTTGTATAGCCTCTTGTTCTTTAGGCTTGTTTATTATTTATTCCATCTTACTATCACTACCATATAAAAATGTTTGTACAACCTCTAAAATAGGTGGATTAACATTTGTTACCTCCTTTTCTTTCGCTTTCTTTGTCTCAGCCTCTGTGGCTTGAATAGGTGATAGCCTGCCTGTGTCTGTTGGCTCATTATGATCCTCAGCATCCAAATTGCTATTATCTTCAAGTGTAGTGACAATGGGACTGTCTAGTGTCAGATATACAGTTGGCACATCATCTATTTTCTCTGACTCTACTTGTTCAGTAGAAATTTTCCCCTCCAATTCCATTTGTTGTGAGGTGCCTTTACCTATCTTATTTTCCTTCTTAGTTAATAGCCCAAAAGTCTCCTTCCAATTTTGAGTACTCTATTGGACTACTCCTTCAACATCACTTTTCAGAATTGCATAGGCTCTTAGTTTGGGAATGAACTTCATTTGATATTGATCAATAAATTTTCCTATTTTCTTCTTTGTCAATCTAGGAATGACCTTATCTAATGTCCCTTCCCTTATCTCTCTTTCAGTCATCAATGCATATTTCCATTTTGTGATAAAATATCATAGAGTTCTGTAGGGACAAGTTCTCCTATCTCTACAGGTGTCATCTTAAATGTACCCATCATGTCTATTAGTTCCTCCTGAATCTTATGCTTGCCTTCTATGCTTTGCTTTTCATACTTAATAAATTTGAATCATGCCAATCCAGTTGTACTTCTAATGTTCTTACATACCTCATCAATATTGATCGGTAGTTTATGTGATGTTGTAGGTATGTTGCTAGCTTCATCCGTATATGTCTTCTCCTCATCATATTCATGCTACAAGATCAGCTTCCTCCTCGGTCTTTTCTTAGGTTGACTCAGCATAGCCTTTGTTTCAACTTGTTTTCTTTTACCTGAGCTGCTCTCTCTAGCATTCTTCTTTGTATATACTTTTGTTGTCTCAGTAAGAGATGAAATAGTTTATGCCCTAGTCTTAGGCTTGTTTTCAATAGGAGGGGTAGCCTTAGTTTTGGCTTTGCACTGTTTAGTTTCCTTGGCAACCACTAGCTACTTTCCTTTTTCTTTCTTAGTGATATCTTCTTCAGGTTCACTCTCCTCTTCTTCACTAGTCATATCCTCTCCTTGACCAGTTGAGAATCCCAAAGGTGCATCCTCTATTTCTTCATCACCCTCAATTTTAATCATCTTCTTCAACCCTTTGATAATCTTTTTCCTTTTTCTCTCCATAGTTCCAGCCTTTAAATCCATAGAGATTTTGGACTTAGCTTCCTCATAATTGCCAAAACATCTGGCTGAACCATCAATCTCTTCTGCCAATAGAGTTTTTATAGCTGCAGATGTTTCATCAATATTCACCTCATAAGGTAATGGCCTTAGCCATGATACCCTCGGCACTACTGCCTGAACATAGGTAAAAATTGTATCCACTAGGAAACATATGTCCTCATAGTGTTTCTCAACTAGTGACTTGGGAATCTTGATTATCAATCTCATCCTTTTCTCAAATTCAATAAAATATGTTCCCATAACATTGTTAAATTTACTACCTAATTTCTCAATAAGCACATTGATTTGTTGTGTAATTGGTCGGTCTGTCTTCCACACAATATCTCCAAAAAGTGGGAAATGTATTATGTATATATAAAAATATGGAAACTAGTAGAGAACTATACTTACACATTGAGTTATTTGCCTTTCAGATTGAAAAAAGGTTCTCGGCCATCTATGTCATCTGAAGCTCGGCAAGGTCATAGGTATGGTCCTTCTTCATAATCTTCCATCTCTAGTCGACTGCAATACATGGGACATTGTCCATTCAGCTTGACTGATAGAATTTGTGAGCTATAACCCTTACTGCAAAATTGATCTCCAAATCCATGATAGTAGAGATTGTCATCCCTCTTTTGTTCCTAATTTCCCTAGTGTTTGCTTCAATATCCTCTTTACTCTAACATCTCATGGTTCTTTTTCCTTTAACAGTTGGATAACCAATTACTCAATTGATGATTTCCTTTGTGATCTTAACTGGTCTATTATCTAACTAAATGTCCATACCATGTACACGGCTAAGGACAATCTTAATCCATTCAATTCTAAAATCTCTCAGAAAATCTAGGGCACGAGTTAACCCTTTCTTAGCTAGATGTTTATGCTCATCTTTTAGGGCTTCGTCAACACACAATTTCCCATTGGATTTTCTTAGCTCATAATCCCCAATTTTTCTCACTTTGCACATATAACATGATCTAATATCATGAATCATAAGAACCTTTGTTGGAATCAATGATAGGGCTCTAGTCAAATCACCTTGGATAGCACTTTCAGGAACTACTTTGAAATTAGGAGGCGCACAGGTGTTACTCCTAACCAATTGAAATTTCATCAACTCCTCTATTTTCTTAGCTGGTGCGAAAGAACTTATGGCCATTGTCTCTGAAATAGGGTTTCAAATATCATGAATAGAGTACCTCGGCAAGTATCAAAACTCGCACTTTCCACTAAAGAGGTTGTCAATGGCACATTGTTGGAATCTTCGAAGAACTTTGCAGTAATCAAGTTTGCAAATGCTCAATCACTCTGTGAAATTTTTAATTGCATGGTGAGAATGAAAATGAATCACTCTTTCTTTTAGAAAGGTTCCAATGGTCAAAATTAGGTTAGCATTAAATGTTATTTCCGTTGAGTGAGTGCCAAATAGCTATCCTTGGCTGACTCACAAAACTCGACTACCTCTCGGTCACAACCCATACTCGGTCATCAAACAAAACTTACTTAATCATATCAACTTGACATACACTAGGAAACTCAATCTTAGTGCACAATAATATTGTTTCTTGGCACCTATAGTGCATATTGACTTTGCTCGGCACATATCTCAAAATATGTCTTGATGCATCTTATGATATGTAGATATGGAATTTTGAATTTTTATATTTTAGGAACTGATGAAAGATATGAAATATAAATGCAATTCCTCACATACCTCTTTTGCTTAGTTGGTGATGGTGTGATCACCTGATCCAGATTGGGTGACCTCGGCTGCAGTACCTTCACTTCTGCTTAGTTTTTGTTTCCTTGTCCATGTCTGGTTCATCTATGCTCTAATCTACTCAACACTAGGAGAAGGTACCATTGTCTTGCATTCTCTCCTAGTATGACCAATTTTTAGACAATTATAACAAACTAGGCTTCCATTCATCCAACTCTTAGATTTTCCTCTGAAATGTATCTTTATGCAGTTTTCTGGAACATGCCCATACTCACCACAGTAATGAAAGCTATGCCATGTGTTTTAATCCCAATTATAAGTGTTACCTTTCCTTGGTGCTTTTGCTTGTGTCTTTGATGTCCATTGTTGTTTAGTTTTAGATCTACAATCTTTTTCTCTATGTCCAAATTTATGACAGTTGTAACAATACCCATTGAATCTAGGTGTGGGAGGTGCATTGTTTTCCTTTTCCCAACATTCATGTGCCTGATGTCCAAACTTCTTACAGTTAAAGCAATAACCATTAAATTTAGGTTTAGGATTGCACTTACTATTCATGCTTTGGCAGATGTTTGATGTGTGTCCTAGCTTTCCACAGTGGTAGCATATAGGCTTGTTGTTATTTGTCTTTGCATTCCTCCTTTCACCAGTCTTAGATGATTCTCCTTTCTTAGAAGATGCATGTTGTTCGGTATGACCTAATCTAGAAGAATCCTTAGATATTCTTGATGCTTCCATCATTTTTTCAAAATTATTCAAAGTTTCATTAGGTTTGTTCAATCTTTCATTAAGTTCTTTCTTAGATCTTATTTCATCTTTCAATTGACTGTTATCATATCTCAGATTCACAATTTCTATGTCTTTCCTGTTGATCTCTTGATTCACAACTAGCAGTTGATTCACCATCTTATCCTGATTGTTTTTCATCATTTGTACATCATGTGTCCTTTCATCAAGTCTGATAGTCATCACTCTTTTGTCTTCATCAACCATAGCCTTGTCATCTTCAGCTTTCTTCTTATGTTCCACTACTTCACATAGTCTTACTGTTTGCATTTATTTTTCTCTTTTCAGGTTTCTAACTTCTTCACACAATGTATTGTTCCTTTCCAGTAGATCTGAAATTGTTGCATCTCTCTCAGTAGAGCTTCCATTTTGAAATAGATTTACAGTGTCTTCTTCCTGATAATGAGTGTCATTCATTTGTTTGGCCAAATATTTCCTTGTTTGCAAGGACTTCTTCAGTTCCTATCTTGTTGTTTCAAGCTAATGCAATGCTAGCTGAATATCAATCTTTTTATTCTCAATGACTTTACCCAATTTGTAAACCTCCATCTCAAGATCTATATTCTCAAGCTGATTAAAACCTTTTTATAGGAGAACTACACTCTGATACCAATTGTTGGAAATACAAGATGGGAAAGAAAGATACTGAGAGGGGGGTGAATCAGATCTTAAAACTTTTACCTCTTAAAACAAATTAATCCACAACCATGCATAAATATAATTGATCTATCAACTAGTAGCATCCATAACAGAAAATAAATAACTCAATACACAGAATTTTGGTAACCCAGAAACTCAAGAAGGTAAAACTAGGGTGGGGATGACACCCATAAAATCTTCACTACTGCAGCAATAAAGTGTGACTGTTAAGGCTACAAATTTGATCACACTTGATGATCTACCTAATTAAAGGTATGCCCAGTTAAGAGCTAAAGATCATTACAATCTACCTTGTAAAAGGATTTAAACTTACAACAAAGTAAGCACTCGGCTAAGAGATTTAGAAAGGTCTATTAGAACCACTCTGTTAAGAGATTTCACCTAATACCCCTACTAGAATGTCTCAAGATCTGATCCTTCAATATGCACTCAGATGTTGATGATGAATTTCCTCTTTCCAATACCTTCTATGATCTAATAATCTGACATATATTTTATCTGCTACTCATTGCTCTTTTACTATGCTAGATATATGCTTCTTCACTCAGAAACAACCCTTCGCACATCTCTCATGTACGCATACACTTTGCTTACAAAATTAGGGTAAGAAGAAATCGTATATACCTTATGGATCTGGCATCTAGATCTAGATCAACGATCAAGATCAAATAATTATGCCGCTTGGGCATTCCAATTTTTTGATTGGTTCCATGCCACGCATTGGGATCAATAGTTTAATGCGTAATTAACTATGTTGAAAACATTAAATGCTCAAAAAAGTCATCCCAAAAGTGTTTACCTTCAATTTTATGTCATCCTTGACATGTATGACAAAACTTTCTTGCTTGACATATGAATACTCTAGTGCTCGGCATGGACTAATCAACTTTACTCGGCTTTTGTGTAATTCAGAAACTACTGACTGTTCGGCAATGACTACTGCTCAGCCTATACTAGATAGCTCGGCCATAGTGATGACCAGCTAACTTGACTAGATAAATGACTAAGTGTGGGATACTAATGATCAACAAAACTTAGAGATCAACAAGTTCTGGTTATCATCTACTTAGTAAATCAGGATTCAATGGGAAAGGATTTGATAACTATGAACAAGGTATACAAGTGCCCTTGGACAATGAAGTTTATGATTATACTTATGGGCTAGGATTCAATCCTTATAAATAACCATTAGCTTTTCCTCTTAATCTCAATCATATTTATGATGGACATTTTAAATTGGTTAATCTGCTTCTCCTTGACATGTATCAAAAACCTAGTTTGGATATTTTTCCTGAGGATGAAGTCCTAGCTAATTTTTTAAGGCCTTATCAAGATCTACCTATGTTTCATCATAAAATAAGAAAGCCTTATTGTCTGAATAATGAAGCCTATTTTGGAGAACATGATGAATAAGATATTTCTCCTTTGTCAATGGACTCTCCCATGCAAAGTAATTTATTAATAACTGAGACTATGAAAATTCAAATGGATGAGAATGACTCTGAAAAAAAATCAAAGTAGGGAAATGTTTGAACCAAGATGAACATGATCAATTGGTTTCCCTCTTGCTTGAATATAAGGATATTTTTTCTTGGACATATTCAGATATGTCGGGTATAGATCCTAAGATTATTACTCACAATATTTTTCTCAAACCTAATGTTAAACCTGTGAAGCAAAAAATATGAAAGATGAATCCTGGTATTGCCTTGTTAGTTAAAGCTGAAATTGAAGAATTATTAGGTGTTGGGTTCATCCATTCTATTGATTAATCTGAATGGATTTCTAATATTGTGGCTATTTCTAAAGGAGAAAATAAGATAAGGATGTGTACTAATTTTTGATATTTAAATAAGACATCCTTAAAAGATGATTTCCCCTTACCTAATATTGATATGATTGTGGATTCGACAGCGGGTCATGCTTTATTATCTTTTATGGATGGGTTTTTGAGTTATAATCAAATCTTTATTCCTATTGAAGATCAACTTAAGACCACATTTATAACACCTTGGGGAATATTTTTTTAGGTCATGATACCCTTTGGATTAAGAAACGTGGGACTTATCAACGTGCTATGACCTTGATTTTTCATGATTACATTCATAAGATTCTAGAAGATTATGTAGATGAAATCTTGGCAAAAATTATACAAAGAGAGGATCATGTGTTTATTTTAAGGCAAATATTTGAAAGAATGAGGAGTTATAATATGAGATTAAATCCTAAGAAATGTGATTTTAGAGTTGATTATGGTAAATTATTAGGATTTATAATCTCTAAGCGAGGCATAGAGGTTGATAGTGAAAATATTGATGCTATTGTTAACATGCCTCCTCCTAAGAATATTTCTCAATTACACAGCTTACAAGGAAAAATAAAATCTATTCGTCACTTTGTTTCTAACTTAGCCGATAGAATTTTTATTTTCACCTCCTTGCTTAGAAAAGATACCACTTTTTCTTGGAACCAGGAATGTAAACAATCCTTTGAGAAATTTAAGGAGTATCTTACTAATCCTCCTATTTTGCAACCTGCTCAATTTAATAAACCCTTCTATCTATATACTTCTACTACTTCCCATGTTGTGGGTGCATTGTTGGCTCAACATGATAGCAAAGATAAGGAAAGACCAGTGTACTACATTAGTCAGACTTTACTTGATTATGAAACAAGATATACCGATTTGGAAAGACAATGTTTGGCTTTATTTTATGCTTGTCAAAAAATCAGGCATTATCTATTGAATGTTGAGGTTAATGTGATTGTTAAATTTGATCCTCTAAAACACCTTTTTCTCAAAAACCGATCTCTCTGGTCGTCTGGCTAAGTGGGTGATGTTACTTACAAAATTTGATCTTAATTTCATTCTTTAATAATCAATTAAAGGACAAGCTTTAACTAATTATTTTGTTGAAGCTCCTTGTTCTCATTATAATACGAGCATCACCTTAATAGAATTCCCTAATGAGAACATTTTAGCTACTAACCAAGAAGATGTTTGGGAACTATATTTTGATGGTTCTAGATGCAAGACAGGTTCTAGTGTAGGCATTATCCTTGTCCCTCCTACAAAGAAACTAATCCCTATGTCATATAAATTGACCTTTCCTTGTACTAACAATATTACAGAGTATGAAGCTCTTATAGCTGGCTTACGAGCAGCTTCATCCCTTCATATTAAAAACTTGGAAATCTACAGGGATTCACAATTGATTTCTGAACAAATCAAAGGGGTTTATCAGACTAAGAATGATAAAATGACGCAATATAAAGAATTGGCTCTTCATATTCTTTCACAATTTTCTTCTTATACGATTCAAACCTTACCTAGGAAAGATAATCGACACGCAGACACCATGGCAAGCGTAGTTTCCTTGGTTTGCCTTGAGAATAATTCCAAAGACTTTCAATTTACTATACACACTCTTAAACACCCTAAAATTTCTAATAAGGTTACTACTGATTGTTTTAACTTGCATTTGGATGAATGGTATTCGCATATTTTTCATTTTTTGAAAGATAATACTTTTCCTGAATCGGCAACAAGGAACATGAGTAATCATATTAGGAAGCTTGTAGCACATTATATCATTTTGGGCGATACACTTTAAAAATGTTCTTATAATGGTTTTCTATTAAGATGTCTTGGTAGAACCAAAATTCTAATAGCTTTAGCAGAAGCTCATTTTGGTTCTTGTGGGGGACATTTTGGTGGGAAATATTTAGTTAATAAACTTCTTAGAATGGGATATTATTGGAAAACAATGGAACAATATTCTTTTACATTTGTTAAGAGGTGTCCTTAGTGTCAGCAACATGGTAATTTAATTCATGCTCCTTCTCGTGAGCTTCAAATCAAGTTGCTCTATGGCCTTTTAATATTTGGGGTTTCGATCTTATTGGAAAAATCTCACCAGCTTCTTCTCAAGGACATACATACATCCTAATAGCTACATATTACTTTATGAAGTGCGTAGAGGCTATTAATCTCCTTTCTAATACTGTGGATGTTATTTGTCATTTTATTCCTAATCATATTATAGCATGATTTGGTATTCCTTCAACGATAGTTTTGGATAACAGCCCTTCATGCAAGAATAAAGAAGTCACAAAATTCTTGGAGAAATATCGTATTCAACATAGATTTTCTACCCCCTACTACCCTAAATCTAATGGTCAAGCTAGAGCATCAAACAAATATATTGAACAAATCTTAAGGAAAATAGTTAATAATCATGTGAAAGACTGGAATACCCAACTTACTTATGCTTTATGGGCTTATAGGACTAGTGTTCGTACTACCACAGGAACTTCTCCTTATAATATTGTTTATGGTACTGATGTTATTATGCCATTAGAATTAGAAATACCTTATTTATGTGTTTCATTTCATGGGATAATTGACAAGGATACTTTTCGGGAACAATGATTAAAGGAATTAGAAATGTTGGATGAACAAAAAATAAATGCTTTGGAGCATATTAAGGCTTATCATAAATCACTTCAGAAACAATATAATCATAAGGTGATTAAACGGTCATTTTTGGTAGGTGATTTAGTCTTATATGAAAATCAAAGGATTGTGAATGCTTTACCGGGTGAAAAAGGGAAATTTAGCACTAATTGTCTTGGACCTTTTGTTGTAATTGAGGATCTTACTTCAGGTGCTTATAATATTTTTGATATGAATGGTGTTCCCCTTAAGGAACCTATTAATATTATGCATCTCAAACACTATTATCCCTAACACATCGTTCTTTCTTTGTGTATTTATGTATTCTGTTAGAAACTGAGAAAGAAATATGAAAATAAGCAATACCAGGAAAGAATCTAAGCAAGTTAATGCATGAAAAGATATTACCATAAGATAGGAGAGAGAAAGCTTCAAGATCCAACACCATGAGACAAGATATTTGG
>MU226023.1:4259551-4271976 GCA_018584345.1 Thuja plicata
TAGTGGAAAGAAGACAAAGAAGTATATTAGGATACCTTGGCTTATATCCTAATATATTACAACAAAGATTAATAGTCTAACCTTGGTTTATAAATACACCAAGGAAAGATTACAAATTCTAACATATTCCCTATAGAATAGTTATGTCTATTTTGTAGGTTATGTGATTTGAATACATTCATACATAATTTCATTATTTTTTTATGTTACATTTTTGTGTATTGATGAAAAGTACAAGTAATCAATCATAGAACTAACTGGGAAAGCAAAATTTTTCATATATATATAAACTTCCATGAGTTTGGTACATATATGGCACATGTGCCATGTCTATCAATCTCTATCTCTATGCTCTAAGGGTCGGTGACTCCCATCTCTCTCTGTTATGTGGTGTGAGGCTGAGGATCTTGGTATGGTATTCCATGTATGAATCCTTGATATGCTCATCTCATAGCTACACTCCTGAGATCTATATAGGACAGCCATCAATTTCTCTTCTCTTTCTTTGCATAACCTCAGCTCTCACTGGACGCATGCAAAAATATTTGCATGTCTATCAAGATCCCTTTGTCCAATAAGGGGCTCTCACTCACTACCTAGTAGTCGATAGGATATACATGTATCCTTCAGGACCTCGAACACAAATTTCCTACACTCTGTTATGCTAGCTACAAAATTCAAACATATTTATCTTTCAGTACTTCTTCTAGAAAAACATTTACTTGAATTATTCTAATTAATTACATATATCATACTTGGATCTCCCTCCTATGTGTCACCAAAGGATCTAGATGGTGGGGGTATGGAGTGACTACCCTCTCCTCACCTGCTATTTCTAGGTCTAGGTGGTGGTGTCTTTGTATGTGCATGGGGAGGTCATCATGATCTCAATGGTACAGCATAGATCACCTAATCATCTACACCTGTACTACCACCTGGGGGCATATCCTCTACTCCCTCATATGCTCTCTCTTCTTCTCTCTCCTATGCCCTCTCCTCCTCCATGGGATCTCCCTTGGGGATGGGCTCCTCCTCATCTCTATAATCCTCCTCCTCCTCCTTTGGTATGTCACCACCTCGGTGTGTCCTCTCTGAAAGACCTGGATCACCTGTAGGGTAATTATCAGGGAAGATGGGGTGGGTCCCCTGTAGACTCTAATATCTAATATAGTCTCTACTAACACCTTAATAGGATACATTTGGATGTACCTCTGTATCCTCAGTCTCATATGTCTCACTATCTACAATCTCTTCTACTGTAGGTCAGCATAGGGCGCCAGGTCTTTGATAGTATCTCGTCAGATATGCATACCGAGAAACTATCTATGGGACCCCCTATGCCAGACCAAATTTTCTCATCACTCTATCATAATAATATGGCATCACTGCATGATTGGTAGGACCCTCTAGTAGCTTACACTACTAGGAGTGTCTCAGCAAGTGTCGAGTATCCTGTCATTTTGTCATCTGATAGTATGGTCTCCATATCACATCAATACTTGGTATACGGTCAAATCATACCCTCTAAAAGAGGATATCCCCATACTTCTAGACATCTCCTAGTAGATATGAAAAATCTCTCGGTGTGCTTGCATCTACTGTCACCAAAACACCCTATGGTTGTGTACATGTGTAATTCTCAAATATCCAAAGTTGTAGCAAGGTGCATATTGTAAGTCTCTCTTGTTGAAATCTCACTAACTAACTCAACTCATGGTAAAGATGGGCTAACATGTTGTGGACCCATGAGAAAACAATCTTGTCACTCTCCATCTTGTGTACAAGATGGGTGAATGGTTCTAAGAAGACTATACCCTTTGTATTCGGTATTACAACCAAAGAGAGTATACATAGCATCACTCTCTATACCAAGGGTGTCAGACCTTCTAGTATGTTTGATAGAGTAATCTCATCTGATTGGGTCCTCATCTATGGTAATCATCCCAAACAATACTCCCCATCTAAAAAAACCTCGGGAGGACCCAGCTACACTCTCATTCTAATAGGCTAGCCTCATACTGGAAGTCGTAGGATCATGTATACATCCTCTAGTGTGATCGTGATCTCTTCTGATGGGAGATGGAAGGAACAAGTGTCCTCATCCCACCTCTCTATCATGGCTGATATCATGGATTGATGGAACCTCATCTATGGTAGGACTACTACCCAGTATAATCCCACATCTCTCAATAGTTGTATCTCATCATGTTGTAACTCAGACAAGTTCTCTTTGACAGTCATTAATAGCCCTCCAAAGGGGTGCTCTCGGAGACGGACAAGATCCTGTCAAGACAAATAGTATCATATAATTACTCCATCATCAAACAACTAAAATACCCACTTGACCTAGTAAGGTCAAACTTTTTGGGTCAAGGTCAAACTTTTTGGGTCAAGGTTGAGCTTTTTGGGTCAGGGTTGACCTTATCCCTAGAAAGGATTGGACCTTCCCAGTTATGGTCAACCTTAAAGGGTCAGGGTCGACATAACTGGGTCAGGGTCGACATTTTTGAGTCAAGGTCAACCACCCCTATAAAAATAGGAATTTTCCAATCACAAATATCAAAACAAGGAACCTACCTCAGGCAGGGTTGTCCACTGGCCAGGTGCTCTCTCAGGACCTCCATGCGACTCGCTCAAATTTCTTCTCTCTTTGGCATTCTGCTTCTTGTTTCCAAGCTCTGCAAATGGTAAGAATAAGAAGGTAAGTGTTTCCTCATCTTATTTATAACTGCAAATTAGGTTTTTATTAGGGTTTTGTTTGAATTTACCTAGGTTAAGTTTCAATTTCCCTTTATATGCATTTAGATAGACATTCACTATTTTCATCATAACTTGAGTTTGGTAGCTCCCTTTTCAGTACCGTTAGTGGAGTTGGAATTTTGATTTAGATACCTAACCTCTTGAATTGGTTTAGGAATATTTTGAAACCTCCTAACTGGTTAAGGAAAGGACTTTTCAATAAATTGCATATCTAGTGTATAGATCTAGCCTTATCACCCTGTTTCACCTTTCAGAATTAGTAAGCCAAAATAGAGGGCATAAGGGGATCTATGCACTTCTCAAAATCATCTTAGTAAGGATAAGGTTCTCTATGGATTTTCATTAACCTTTTATGTGGCAGGTTGTAGATACTAATGGTTTCTTGCAGGATCTACACATTGAGGACTTTACTATATCATTTTTACTTTACAATGTTTTCTTACTTTAGCTTGCATATTCACGTAGTGTCATATCTAAGCTAAAGTGGGGGATAAATGTATAGTCTTAAAATGGAAGCACTTCAATTTTGGTAGGTTTATCACCCTAATTTAGTACACTTTCATATTAGATCTGCATTTAGGATGCATATGCACTTGATTCTACATTTCTAGGTGAAATTAGGGTTAGGATCCTTTGGGTCCTCCTTAATCTCCCTTTTTGTGGATCCATTTTTAGGTAGAACCTATGTATTGTCTCTCCTAATCTTCATCATACCTACTCTTTGGCCTTTGTGCATCTATCCATCATTCTGGTGTGTTTTCTCACCTTCCTAGGTCCTAGGTTGACCTGGGAATCCTGTAGATTTCCCAAGGAGACCATCTTGAAACCTCAGGTATGGGTTGAGGTCAATTATGACCAAGGTTAGAATCAAGGTCAACCTTGACCTAGGTAAAGTTCAAGGTGATCCTTGACCTAGGTCAAGGTCAAGTTCATCCTTGACCTATGTCAAGGTCAAGGTCGACCTTGACCTCTGTCAGGTGTTGGTCCCCACTTTCAAATCTGGAACATATCAGGGTTCTAAACTTGAAAATAGCTCCCTGGGTCTAGATGCGAAAGTGTTTTCCCCAATATTTGGATTAATACATCCCCTCCTTGGTTGGTGATTTTAATTGGACCATAATTCAAGGAAAAAATTGAATTTGGGTCCCTTACATTGCCCTAGGAGGTTTATATTGAGATATCTATATAAACACTCTCTTTTGCCTTCATTTGTACATGAGAGAAAATTGCAAGATGATATGATGCAATTACAATTATGAAATGATGATGATGCAAGAAAGAAAGAGGATAATATAGAAGGATAAGATATGATGATGCATTGATACATACAAGCATTTTGTGGATAAGCTATTGTGGATCTTCTTTGGAGCAAGAGAGAGTTCTTCCTTCCTTCCTTCTTGGATCCACCATTTTCAACATTCAAGCATTCAAAAGATACTATCATGGGGTAGAAACTATGGATTGTGAGTTTGGTAAGAATACTTTAGCCTTGGGGGTTTGGTATGATTTCTTTATCATATTCAAATCTATGCATTGCTTTCTCATTTTCAATTCATGTTAGGGTTTTAATCTAGAGGATTAGATCTTAACATTGCACATTCGAAGATCTTTCCAAGAGAAAAACACACACATACATTCTACTATATTTGGCTATTCCTGGAGGTGGAGATCACCAAAATAGGTTTTTGACTAAGGAAAAACCCCATATAGCCACCCCAAAACCCCTCTTTTTTAGATATTTGCAGGTGTTGTTTTTGGAATTATATGTTCAGAATAGCATATCGGAGTACAGTTTTGGATACCCTTTTCGGCAAAATTTTGGGATCCAAAAATAGATTTCATGTCAGAGAATTTTTAGGTCAATTCTACCCTAGTTCAAAATCAAAAATTATGGGTCAATGGTGATATTTACTTTAGGGTCAAAATTGGAACTGTGTCAGATCGGTAAAATATTTCTGGGTTTTGTCCATCTCTGCATTTCCAGAAACTCAACACAAGATTTAGAAAAATGGTATTTCTAGATCTGCTATGATGTGAGGTAGGTATTTTACTCCATTATTCTTTGCATCATTTCCATATTTACACCCCTTATCAATTACAATTAAATGTAAATGGTTGAATATGGCATAGGTCTCTTTTATATGCAAATCGTTATTATGAAAACCCTATTTAAGAGACCATCTAAATTTACACCTTACAAGTTATATACTTCATATTTTGGAAGTTTCTTTTACTACTATTGAAAGGTTTAAGTATAATTCTAAAAGTTTTATTAGTCCTGATTCATCCCCTCCCCCCCTCTCAGTACCCATTATTTCCAACAATCGGTATCAGAGCTCAGACTCTCTAGAGGAAAATTTTGACAACTTGAGGAGTAGATCCGAGGAGATGGAAAGCTATAAGTATGAAAGACAATTGGATGAATCCAATGAGATGATTTAGGAACTAAATAACAGGCTTAAGACTTCATTGGAAAAAAGGAAAGAATTGTTTGAACAACTAAGAGAAATTAAAGGACACCATTGATGAACTATCTGAAGGAAGTGTTAACTCTGAAGAAGTTGGGGTAGAAATAGAAGATCTGATAGAAAATAACAAGATCCTCTCTGATGAAGAACACAAGATGAAAATAGAACAAGAAATTCAAACTATAAGGATGTGTGAAGTGCTTGAAGGCATGAGAGTTGCGGAAGATGCAAAAATTATTGTTGAAACTGAAAATAAAAATGTTGAAGAATTTATCAAAGAAAAATATATTATACTTCAAAGGATGACACATGAGAACCATGAATTCAATGAAAATCTAAGTGTCACTGGTGATGATAACTTACAAATGTATGCTAAAAATGAATCACTGAGACAGGAGAATGAACAACTAAAAGAAGACTTGGAGATTGAGAGAGAGACAAATGAAAAACTTAAGCAATATGAAGAAAGCATGCAGAAGATCGATGATAAATTAAAAATTCAAAGGTGACCTAGAGATATTTAAGGCCTAGGATATATCGGTGACATCAAATTTGAGAAAGGAGAATCATCCAAGTCTGGTGCTAAGAAAAAATCAAATATTCCTAAAGTTATACAAGTCCACAAGGTAAGAAACCTACTAAACCCACTTGTTACGATTGTGGAAAGCCTGGACACACTGCTAATGTATGTAGAATCCAACTGATGAATGTTCCAAGAACTACTTTTTTTAATTTTTATTGTTATAATTGTAATAATTATGGTCATCAAGCTTATGAGTGTAGATCAAGGACTAGTAGTAGATCATCTAAAATGATTTTTAATGGCTACTATTATACATGCAACAAATTTGGACATAAGGTAGAATATTGCAGATCAAGGACACTTATAAAACTAGTGAGGGTTCTAAGAAGAGAAGGAAACATGAATGTCACGTGTACTATTTGTGGAAACTATGGACATGTTGCTATGAATTTTCAATTGAGGAATCCTATAGGTAATTCTAGACCTTGGAACTCAACAGATATGGCATGTTTTTATTTTCATAAGATTGGTCATCTTGCAAGAGATTGTAGATATAGGAACTGATCACCAAAAAATGAAGATGAGAAAGGTAAAAAGATTGTTAATATTGATGAAGTGAGGAATGAGATGAAAAAGATATGGGTGAAGAAAGAAGAAAGTAAAGAAGATGCTAACACATCAACAGGTAACTATGTATCCTCTGGCTTAAGGGATTCATCCTCAAACTAAGAAAGTTACTTTTTCTTAGGGACTGAATTTCATTATTATATCTAACCGGTCCCTTAGAATGATGAGCAGCAATATCTGTCCACAAAGTAAGATGCATTGATGTTAATTTTGATGAATTACATAGAGATGAGTTGTTATGAATCACTAATTTTATCATTTGTAAAAAGTTATGTATTAATGCTACTTTTGGCATTAACCGGTGGAAGTTGTAATCGGTGGAGTGATATTGGTGAACTGATATTGGTGAACTGCATTTAATGTTTTAACTAGTGTTGGTCAAATTTTTGGGCAAATAAATTATAGGAAAAATTATTCATTATATACCTTTCATTTTTTAAGAGCATTTACAGGAATAGAGCGTGATTTCACATTGTGATTGATTGTGAGAACTATTTGAGCTAATTGCTTACAAAGATTTTAACTGTGAATTTGAAATCCCTAACTAAGATATTGAGCATATTGGTGATCATATGTGAAGGAACTTGGTGTGTTCAAAGTTAAAAAGTGGAAATCTATTGATTCACTATGTCGTCAAGGATTCCTACACCTATATTAATTGAGATAACAAAGAAGGAAAAATGAGAACATAAGCTACACCCATTGAAGGCAGCGAAAGTTGACAAAACTAGTGCCCTATCCATTATTCCACCTCTATTTGTTTTTATTGCGGACATAATAATGTTTATTCACTACAATATTGTTGAGTTAGGAAGTGAGCAGATTCAGAAAGAGTACTTAGCAATGTGCGACAATGGTGAACTTAAAGATGAGTTCAAACATCTTCAAACAAAGGGTTTGACACACATTTTGGACCTAACTTAGATCTCCAAAGAGGAATGGATTTGATATGTCTTGAATAATTTTCACAACCAATTCATATGGCCTGGGGAACTGATCAAAATCACTAAGGAGTTGATTCATCTGATAATAAGTTTCTCAGCATATGAGGAACCCTGCACCCTAAGACAAATATCCATGAAGATGGTTGTACAAATTACTAAGTCCAAGAAATATCATAGAGTGATGACAAGAGATGACATTGAAGACCAATAATTTTGATTTGCAGTGATGATTATCAGTTACAAGGTTTATCAATCGAGTCAGTTGAATAGTGTTCCATGTGGAGCTATTCACGTCGCTTGCCAAATAAGAAAGGAAGGAACAAGATATGACCTAATTGAGATGGTGAGATCATATCTTTTGGTAAACTTGAAGAGGATTAAAAGAGACAAGAAGATATCACCAGATTTTGGATCACTTTTGGTATATATATTTTTCTGTGCAAAACATTTTTCCTGGCAAAGGAGTGGTAACTTGAAAGACAGATAGACCATCTTTATACCAAATCAATGAGTACGTAAGTAAACTAGGTGATAACCTTAATAATTTTATGTGGGGATACTTCAAATAATTTCAGGATAGAATGCATAAGAGGTATAGGATACCTCCACAAATTGTGGAGAAGTACAAAGATACAGTTTGTTTTCTAGTTGATACTAACACTTGTAAGATACAAGTAGTAGATCCCATAATTTCATGGATACCTGAGATGGGATATGAGACTAATGAACATATGTTAACCTTTAACATTGAAGCTTTATTGAAGCTATCGTTCAACAAACAAGCAAAGAGGTATGGTACTTCTTAGGAGGCATATGAAAGAATCACTTTGCAACTCAAAAAGTCAAGAATTTAGAGAATAACAAAGAAGATCATTAGTCAGTTGGAAGAAAAGTTTGTTAATAGTGAAGGTAGCGATTCACAAGTGAAAAATAGAAGAGAATTCTTGATGCTTATTCTTAGAGGAAAAATAAGCAAGTTGAAACTCAAGGTAATACCCTAGAACTACCATCGGTAGATGAGTCTGGTATGGAGAAGAGTGATGAAGTAAAATCATCTGACCCTATACCACCTGAGGAATCTCAACCTATCAAGAAAAGGAAATATGTAAACATAAAAACTAAAGGACAACCAAAGGCCTCTCCTAGCAAGAAAAAGAAGAAGACATAAGTAGATAGTGAGAAAAATGATTCTGAGAAGGAAATCACTGACATGGGGAAGTCTGGAAAGACAAAGTTCAATATTCCTAAGAGTGAAAAATAAGTTTCTAATGAAATAAAATAACATGGTATGATAGCTAATACTAGTAACTTTAACTTCTCAAAGTCATCTAATGAAGACAAGAAAACTATTGAAGATGCTATTATATTTCATTTTCATAAATTCATCAAAATACCCAGCCAAATCAAAAGTCATATTGTTGATGAATCGTATGAAGCAATTAATGTCGGATGGGAGTCTGTGGTAGAGCCTAAAAAGGAGATAAGAGAAAGGATACTTCTCTATACAATGACTTATCTGAAAGTAAATGAAGTAGATGAAGCACTTGACAAATATAAAGTCTAATTTAGTATTGGTCATAGGACTACAAAGCTACTAGCTTGGAAGGAGAAAGAAGTTGAAGATGAGAGAGTAGTGATATGGAAAATAATATTCAACATGGATCAACCATAGGTAACAGATACAACATGTACATCTAAAGTATATGATACTTTTACTATGAAAGAGTTAATAGGAGATGTGTTAGGAAGCATTCCAAGTATGGTCACTCGTATAGACCTAATAAAGTATTCAATTGATGATGTTGTGATTGAAGATATCACTGAAAATCCCAACTCTCCTATGGTTGGAGATGAAGCTAAAGATATTCCACTTCAGTATCCACTTGATGTAAATCGAGTTGATATTAATGTTGATATAGTTGATACAGAAGAAAAAAAGGTTGATGAGGTAGAAAAGAATAAAGAAAAAAAAAAAGGTAACTAAGACAACTGATCAACCAAAGGATATAGAACAAGGTGAAGCTACTCAAGAAAAACAAGATGAACAATAACAAGATCAAGAACAAGAGAAAGAAACAAACAAGGAAACAAGTAACACTGGTACAGGTGAGAAAAGCAATAAAGAGGTGAATAATTTAGAATTTTCTATCTTGAATAAATATTTTAATAAGTTGAAGCCAAAGGAACAATTACTATTTTCAAGGAAACTGGCAAAGAAGGCTGAGAAGAACAGAATAAAGAAGAAGAAGTACAAAACAAAAATACTAAGGAAAACCATTGCTATACTTTTTGATCTAGTACATGATGTAGATATTGATGATGAAGCATCTATGATTGATCAACTCAAAACCCTAGTTGATGAAATTACCAGTTTAGATCACGCCATGGAAGAAGACATGATCAAGAGAGCATAGAAGAGATTGGAGAAGGAAATGATGGAGAAGCTACTGTAGAAGATTGCACTTGAGAAATTTTCATTATTTGAACTAGTCAAATAACTCAAGAAATCACTACTTAAAGTTGGAAAAATATTCAATAAGATATCTATTTTGACCAACATCACTGCACAGATTAAGACAAAGAAGGAAGAGATGGAAATAGATTTGACTACACTTGTCAACCAATTGGACCCATTAAACAGTTCCATGATGGAGCATACTACAAATTTGAAAGCATGGACACACAAGGAAATCGAACTAAAGCAAGAGGAGGATAGAATAAGGATGGCATTGCTAGAATTAGAAGGATTTATGAATCCACACATGGACATTATCCAATCATATCTTAAGAAAGACTAAGTGTTTATAGGTAATCCATACATGAGTACAATTGATAGTATGGAGGATCTTTCTTTAGGCTTAAACGGTCATAAAATTGCCTTGACAGCACTAAAAGAGTCATGGGAGCATTTGCTTGCCACTGCAAAGGTACATTTCAAGATTATATTTGACAAATCATAACATTTGAACACCCTTGTATATACATTTTTTATCATAGTTTTTTTCATTGTTGTCAAAAAAAAGGGGGTATATAAGTAGATCAAAAGGGGGAGAATTTAATTAGATATGGAGTAGAGTGTTAGTAATAACTAGGAGGGGGGGTGACTCAGTGGCCTCAACTTTTTCTAATTTATACTTTAATCCACCAATAAATACTTCTCAAATTATTAAGTCCCAACAAGATGCATGCCTTTGAAATATTTGAAACAAATAACTGTCTGTCGGTTTACCTTGTCTGTCTTGTTTCTCCTTGATAACTGATAAGCAGTAAACTATATTTACCGATACTTAGTAAATATGCAAAGTATACCAGTCAATCCATAAATGCATATGTAGAATGTAAAACATTAAATTAAATAACCATACACACATAACACAAGGATTTTAACGTGGAAACCCTGTTAAGGGAAAAACCACTGGGATCGGTACCCCAAATTTTCACTCTTCTGAAGTGAGCCCTATTAGGAGCCAACCTTGTTAAAGGTTACAAACACACTATTAAGTGCAACCTTATTAGAGGATTTTAAATACATAGGTTGTCACTAAGTATCTGGCATCTACGCTACCATCCTTGAATCAGTCTCATGATTGTCAATAGGCTTTATGCAAATCTTACTACCATCCTTGAATCAGCCTCCTTCTTAGACTGTCAATAGGCTTTAGGTAAGACCRGTGCTACTATCATGAGTCAACCTTCTGGTAATCTATTAGGATATACCTCAATTACAAAAGACTGTTAAGTCCTACTCTGTTAAGAGACTTTAATGCTTCAATGGTTAAACTGAAACAAAATGACCTGTTTCTAATGCAACTAAATTGCAGATTTTCAGATCTATTTACTTAAAATATCTTTCTTATCAATGTATCAATTCAATTCCTTTGTACTTAACTCTTTCTACTCTATGATGCTATTATTCACTATTCGTTGGTGTCTGTAGAATTCTTTAGCTCTCCCTCAGCTTGATTGATCAGGACTGCATGAAGTTAATCCTTCAGCATCTTCTTTCAGTTCACTCCCCCGTGTATCTGATTTCTTATCGACCACCACCTAGAATGAATTATTCTTGTCTCTTAAATAGACATGATTTCCTTAATTCTAGGTTCTTGATTCTTGATTCTTGATTCTTAGCGTGAAAAATAATCCAGCCAATTTGATTTATGGCTTTAACTCCTGATTTATCTTGTAGTTATCTTCTCGCCAACTGTACAAATCACTTTACTTAACTATGTTTGAATAAAACAAATAAAACAACCAATTAATTCTATCCATTAGCTCTACCAGCTAGATATTTTGTCATTTTCTAATCTCTCTATTTTTTCAGTCAAATCTGCAGTTCGTCGCTGGTGACAACTGCCAGTTCTGTCGATGTCGCTTCAATGAGCTTTGGGATCTCTGTTCATCAAGCACCATTGGATCTTTCTCATTGGGCAACACTGTGTTAAGCTTGTTGGGCATCCTTTGATTCTACTTCATCAGGAAATACTGTCTTCTACTCATCGGGCATCACTGTGACTTTTATCTCTGTCTTTACCGATGGTGTGCACTCCGCCGGTGTATTCTGTCACTTAGTGAATACTTGACTTTTATGCATTGCTAAAAGCATAACCTATATTATATTGGTTCTCTGAAGTCTTTGGCATTATGTATATGACCATATAGATGATATCAAGTTGACATCAATGAAAATACAGACCATTAACTGATTTAATGTCTTGCATCATCTTCAACTTAATATAGTCAACCATTTAATCAGTTACATGTCATCAATCTCTCCCTTTGGCATTGATGGAAACATAATATATTATCACACTATACTATTGCTAATACAATATTAAATACAATTGTTGGGATTCATCAAATTATCAAATAGTTTGTTTTGATAACCGATAAAATGTCTGACCGCCGGTAAGCTCTATGTAAGCTTAGATTTGATTCTTGCAGCTTTCCTTTTTCTTCTTCTGATGTGTTGTGACCTCTGTTGGTGTCAATTTTCTTTTTGACTATTCTGCATCTTTGATGTCACTGGCTTGTATTTGCAACTTTTACAAATTCTCTCCCTTTGGATATGATCTCTCCCTGTTTGGAGTAATTTTGACAATGAAT
>MU226023.1:4274660-4285268 GCA_018584345.1 Thuja plicata
GAAACAAAATGACTTGTTTCTAATGCAACTGAATTGCAGATTTTCAGATCTATTTACTTACAATATATTTCTGATCAATGTATCAATTCAATTCCTTTGTACTTAACTCTTTCTGCTCTATGATGCTGTGATTCACTGTCCGTTGGTGTCTACAGAATTCTTTAGCTCTCCCTCAGCTTGATTGATCAGGACTGCATGAAGTTAATCCTTCATTAGTTTCTTCTTCAGCATCTTCTTTCAGTTCACTCCCCTGTGTATCTGATTGATTATCGACCACCACCTAGAATGAATTATGCTTGTCTCTTAAATAGATATGATTTCCTTAATTCTAGGTTCTTGATTCTTGATTCTTGATTCTTGGTGTGAAAAATAATCCAGCCAATTTGATTTATGGCTTTAACTCATGATTTATCTCATAGTTATCTTCTCCCCAACTGTACAAATCACTTTACTTAACTATGTTTGAATAAAAAAAAAAAAAAAACAACCAGTTAAGTCTATCCATTAGCTCTGTCAGCTAGATATTTTTTCATTTTCTGATCTCTCTATTTTGTCGGTCAAATCTGCAGTTCGTCGCTGGTGACAACTGCCAGTTCTGTCGGTGTCACTTCAGTTAGCTTCAGGATCTCCGTCCGTCGGGCATCATTGAATCTTTCTCATCGGGCATCCTTTGATTCTACTTCATCGGGAAATACTATCTTCTACTCATCGAGCATCACTGTGAATTTTATCTCTATCTTTACCGATGGTGTGCACTCCGTCGGTGTATTCTGTCACTTAGTGAATACTTGAATTTTATGCATTGCTGAAAGCATAACCTATATTCCATTGGTTCTCTGAAGTCTTTGGCATTATGTATATGACCATACATATGATATCAAGTTGACATCAATGATAATATAGACCATTAACTGATTTAATGTCTTGCATCATCTTCAACTTAATATAGTCAACCATTTAATCAGTTACATGTCATCATAGAGGTAGTTTTGAAAAGTTAAGTTTTGATATTTTGAACAAGCTTTTGCCATCAATGCCAAAGGAGGAGAATGTTGATATCAGAATTTTGATAGATGAAATTGATGTTGGTCTTATAGAGAATGGTTTTCATTGATAGAAACCAATAACATAGGTAAGAACATTTTGTGTAAGTATATTAAGTTATACCAATCGGTATACAGTATAACCAATTGGTAAAGAGAAGTCATAAAGGTGGACAAGAGAATGGGTGAAGGAAAGATTGGTAAAAGAAGACAAATATGTTATTGATACATTGGAAGGTGTGAAGACAACATGTATACTAATATTTGTGACTGTGCCACTTAGGTCACACCGGTAAAGGCATAAATAAAGATACCACCAACCGGTCAGTTTAGTGAATAGGCAAAAGTAATGTTTATTGAACAATTTTGTTCAATTGACTAAAGTGGTTATGATGGTGTACCAATGGATCTAGACAACATAAAAAATGTAGTACATTGTTTAAAGAGTTGAATAAGTCAATTCTTTGGTAGTTGTGCACAGACCTAATTATGAATTCAAGGCACATTTGGACCAATGAAAATAAAGAAATATTTCAAATTGGAGATAACAATTTGGAATTTGATTATGGATCATGTGGTAAGATTTTGTTAGCCCACTCATAGTGCCCCAATCTAAAATTTTCAAAACTCAGCCCGTCTCTTGTTATTATTGACCAAAATGCAGGATTTGCATGGTTGTTGATTCTTATCCTTGAAAAGATCATGCTTATAAAGATGAAAAATGGAAGCATAAATCTTTGAACCCCTTTGACCATGGTTCAAACTTGTTCAAAGTGGTTTGAGGGTGTTCAAACTTGTTCAAAGTAGTTCAATGCAATTCACAGGTTCAAAGTTCAAAGCAGGGACCACGGAAGCACAGTTCAAGGTTCTTCTTTTGGGGCTGGATTATGTTGGCTAACGGAGGGGAGTTCAATTTTTTTTAGCAGAATTTTAACAAAAAATGGAGGAAAGAAAGTTTTGATTGTAAAAAGAATCTTTATTTTGTATCTTTGCATGTGTAGCAAGATTTTATAAATAAAAGACGTAGCATTTATTCTCAAATCTGTGCTATTTGAGGAGAGTGGATAAATGTTCTGTGTTAATATTTTATCTATTTTGTAATGTGCGATAAAATTTTCAATGGCTTGACTCTCTCCCAATTTTTTTGATTACTGTTGAGGTTTTGTTTCATATTTTCATAAAATGCAGTCAGGGAAGAAACTGTGCTTTTCTTCCCCTTTATTATTCAGCCTTTATTTCTTTGCAATTGTTCAGTAACATATCATCTAAGAATGATACTATAGTCTTTATAAGCTTTCAGGTTAAAAGATAACCAGTGAAATTGTTATCAAAATTCATTGCAAATCTTGTATGGGAAGTTGTACCCAAAATAATTCAGAGGGCGCTTACTCTTTCCAATCGCAAAGTGACCCAACTATTTGTGAAAATTAAGTCTTCTTGTTTGGAGGTTTAGGGTCAATTTTTAATCTTTTTCTTTAAAGGAAAATCTGTATACTAACAGATTTTTGGCGACTCTACTAGGGAAAGAAAGCGAAGTTCCAGTACTTTCTTTCCTTGGATATCTTAAGGTACCTCCCCGAGGATGGAGGTCGGTGACTCTAATTTGATTTGATAAAAGAATTCCAGTGTATTATGGCTATGGTTGCATCCCAGCCATGGGGGGCTCAGATTGGACCGTTTGCTTTAAACCAATATTCATCCTTGCCTAAGGGATCAAGGGAATGCCTCCCTAAGTTTGCTAGAGATAAAATGCATGATCCAGATGACCACATTAGAGCAGTTACAATCGCTTGTGGGATTCTTGGTGTGCAAGAAGAGAATGTCTTTGTAAGATTGTTTGTTGGAAGCCTCATTGGAAATGTTGTTGATTGGTTCCAGAGCTTGCAAGATGGTTGTATCACTTGTTGGAATGATCTTGAGGTCATATTTCTTTCGATATTTAAGGCCACAGTTGATGTTGGTAAGTTATTAATAAATTTCTTTCAAATCCAAATGAATGAGAGTGAAACTATGAGAGATTTTATATATAGATTCAAAAGATATGTTGGTAAATTTCCTCCAATCAGTCAGCCAAGTGAAAATAATCAGGTGTGTGTCTTCATCGCTACTTTGGAAACTCAAATTAAATTCTTGTTATAACTCCAGAGGGTGCAAAATTTAGAAGATGCTCAAAGGGAAGCTATCAAAATAGATGATTCTATGTGGCTAAGTGGAATGAAATGTAATAACACAAACTATGTGAAAGCACCACAATCTGAAACCCATTTACGCAATCAAAATTTATCCCAAAAAGACACCTTTACAAAGTAGGGTTGTGATGAAAGAAGAAAAGTCTTTGTTCCCTTTTCTTTTTCACCATCAAAATTTAACGGTAATTAATGAAGAAGACTTCCGAATACCCTCTAAAATTGAAGATAGCTCTCCTAACATTATAGGAACTTATCATTTTCATGTTGAATATGATGATGAGAACGTCTCCCAACTAGCAGATTTTGTGACTTTCCTAGGAAGTTTGATGGATCAACATAAGAAAGAAGGAATTAATGGTGAAGAACTAAAGGACACCCCTCATCTTGATGAATAGGTAGAGTATGAGAATTTCTCATTTGATTACATGCCACATTAAGAAGAAAGATTATAGCCCAAAGAGTTAGAGGATCATGAAGACATTCCAAGGAAAGATGAAGAAGGTTCATTCATCTCTATAACATCACATACATGGGTTGAAATGGAAGCATTCCAAGTGGGATATGCGGATGAATTACTTAGCAGCTATCCGGTGTTAGAGATATTTAATTTTGAAGAAGATTTTGACAAGGTGTTCATTGAGGATAAACTTCCAGCAAGCCTATCTTCAGATTTTGAAGAAGACACTTTAGACATGCCTCTGCCAAAATGTTCTCTTATCAAAAGCATAACTAATTTTTCTAAGATAGAGGATCTTGGTGTTGGAAATACGGACTAGATCATTCCAAATGATGATGAAATGTTGTAGCAAGATGTCTATGATGCAGAGTGGATCTTTGGGCCTGGTATATTTTTAAATAAGCTTGTACAATGCATTTTTATTGGGTCTCTTCTCATGAATATTGTAGGATGGTTGCTCAGAATGATGCATCTCACATATCAACCCCTTTTTCACACTGGCATATATTTCTCTCAATCAGTCAATGGGTTTGCATGAGTGATCGGTTGTATTCTTGAAGGTATGGGTTGTTTGCCCTGTCTTTTTGTAAATAAAGTTTTGTCATGCTTAGTTTAGCCTTATTTGCTTCATTTGCTTGTAGTTTTGGTGTTTTAGGTGGTTTTTTTTGCTTTCTATTTTGTTTTGGTTTTTGTCCTACTTTCCTATCTGCCCCATCTGCAAGCACCTCCCTGCTCTATGTTTTCCTTGACTTTGTTGCCCAATGGTGCTAGGCATTGTTCTTCACAACTAGAGATGCTGGTGTTCTCTTGTTTTTGCATGAAAAAGCATTCCCCAGTTAGAGGCATCTATTGGCCCACTCATAGTGCCCCAATCCAAAATTTTCAAAACTCAGCCCTTCTCTTGTTATTATTGACCAAAATGCGGGATTTGCATGGTTGTTGATTCTTATCCTTGAAAAGATCATGCTTATAAAGATGAAAAATGGAAGCATAAATCTTTGAACCCCTTTGAACATGGTTCAAACTTGTTCAAATTGGTTTGAGGGTGTTCAAACTTGTTCAAAGTAGTTCAATGTAATTCACATGTTCAAAGTTCAAAGCAGGGACCATGGAAGCACAGTTCAAGGTTCTTCTTTTGGGGCTGGAGTCTGTCGGATACAAGAGGGGAGTTCAATTTTTTTTAGCAGAATTTTAACAGAAAAGGGAGGAAAGCAAGTTTTGATTGTAGAAAGAATCTTTATTTTGTATCTTTTCCTGTGTAGCAAGATTTTATAGAGAAAAGACGTAGCATTTATTCTTAGATCTATGCTATTTGAGGAGAGTGGATAAATGTTCTGTGTTAATATTTTATCTATTCTGTAATGTGTGTTAAAATTTGCAATGGCTTGACTCTCTCCCAATTTTGTTGATTACTATTGAGGTTTTGTTTCATATTTTCATAAAACGCAGTCAGGGAAGAAAATGTGCTTTTCTTCCCCTTTATTATTCAGCCTTTATTTCTTTGTAATTGTTCAGTAGCATATCATCTAAGAATGATACTGCAGCCTTTATAAGATTTTGAGTTAAAAGCTAACCAATGAAATTATTATCAAATTCATTGCAAATCTTGTACAGGGAGTTGTACCCAAAATAATTCAGAGGGCACTTACGCTTTCCAATCGCGAAGTGACCCAACTGTTAGTGCAAATTAAGTCTTCTTGTTTGGAGGTTTAGGATCAATTTGTAATCTTTTTCTTTGAAGGAAAATTTGTATACTAACAGATTTTAATGATGCGATGAGTTAGTCATTGTTGATAAAGCTATTTTGGAGGGAAACAAAAACCCTAACTAGGTTTACAATCGAAGGTCAAAGGGTATATGATGATAGTTGCTAGCAAAGTTAAGTAAAGTAGAGAAAAAGAGTTGAAGAACAATTGAAGTGTTGAAAAGTAAGATCTTGGGCAGCGATTGCAGAACCCATTTCATAGAAGATTCAGGACAAAGTTTATAATAAGAAAAAAGTATCAAAGGATTTGATTAGCATTCAGGAGTACATATCACAGGTCAACTTTTATTGTTGTATTCCTAATAGTTTCAACAAGTGAAAATCCCTTAACCGGGTAGTCTCTAGCAGGACTTAATTGTAAATCCCTCTACCATTGAACACTATAATACTAGGATTAAATCCTTTAATAAGGTAGTTTTTAATAGGATTTTAGATACTTTTAACATTGTATCAATCACTCTGAATAGGGTGAATCACCTAGAAAGTGGCATATTGTAAGCTCCTAACATAGCACTCTTGTCTACTATAGTGAAAAGATTGTGGTTTTCATCCCCACCATGGTTTTTCCCTCTGACCAAGGGTTTCCATGATAAAAATCTAAGTTTTATGAGTGTGAATGTATTGTTACTTTATGCATTAAAATTTTTCTTTAAATTTAGAGTTATATGCTTGATAGTTTAGAAGATTCTTTTACTACTATTGAAAGGTTTAAGTAGAAGTCTGAAAGTTTTATTATTCCTTATTCACCCGCCCCTCTCAGTACCTATTATTTCCAAAAATATTTGTGGTAAGCCTAACATCTTGAGGAAAAGATCCAATGATGAGGAAGGTGTTGGAGATTTGCTTCTGTGCAAATAGTTGATTGTATGTTTGTCATTGATGACAACATATAATATATAGCAATTTCTTGTAAGCAATTATCAGTATAGATATTCTGGAGCCTTGCACATTTACATCTATGTTGTAGACATGTTATGGATACAATGTTCATACACACAGATTCATATATGTAGTTTCAGTTGAGTTATGTTAATATGTTTTGGAAGTTACAGTTTCTGGAGATTATATGTTAAGAGTTGATGTATTTACATTATTTCTTGAGTTGCACCTATCTTTAGGATATGCGTTTTTGTATTCATGTTTAGTTATGAGTTAATGATTATTATCCAAAGGTGCTAAATGTGTTTTAATAGAAGCATGATGTTTGAGTTAATTTGGTAGATCCGACTATCTGAAATGACACGTCCACTCATTTTGAGTTGTGTGGTCCTAACTTTGATTGTGTGCTTAGTTAAGCCGACAAGGAAGTTTCTGAAGTGTTTCCTACATCCTTCATGACCTTATCCTTGTGGAAGATACATATAAAATTTAAAATGTGATCGATAAGTGGAAAATGAAGTGAAAAAGATAAGACAGAGCAGAGCATAAAGTTAGATAGAAAAGCTACATCATTCATCAGTTGAAGATCTATGTGAATAAGTAGAAGAATATTACAATTTAGTGGAACTTATAAAGAAAGCATGTCTACTCATACAGTTCATTATCAGATATAGTGTATATATGCCTTATAGAAGGTTGCAGCCTTCACCATCTAAGTAGTAAGCTCTTGGACAATGTGTCCTCACCCCTAATAGGGTTATTTGTAAAAGAGTCCTAACAGGGTCAAACCTTTGACCAGGTCTCTGTACTTATTGCATTGTAAAGATCAACTCCTAACAGGGTTGCAAGATCTTCTAACAAGGATCATTATAAACTAATACAGTTATTTGTGGGTGTTAATTCCCACCAGGGTTTTTATCTAATTTGGTTTTCCCCATTACCAAAATTGTGTTGTTCAATTTTGTGTTATCTTGTTGAGTTTATGTTTAAATTAATTATGTACTTAATTGAAAAAGAATTGAATCTTGTAGATAACTTATTCACCCCCANTCTCCCCCCCCCCCCCCCCCCCCCCCCCCTCTCAGTTATCTCTTGGGACTATTCCTAACAATTGGTATCAGAGCCAAGTGCCTTGGAGAGAAATCTTAACAACTTAAGGTAGATCAGATGGCATACTTCAGAAAAGAGAGTCCTAGGTTTGATGGAGAGGATTATCTTGACTAGAAGAAAAAAATGATAACACATCTACAGTGCGTTGGTTTTGACATTTTTGAAATATCCACACAAGAAGTTGTTGTTCCCTCTCTAAGAGACCTTGCAAAATATGATGCTACTAGTAAACAAAAGGATGTATTCACTGCTAATGAAATTTCCAAGGAAGCCCTTATAAGTGCATTATCTGACAGTGAATTCTCTTAGATTAAGAAAGTAGACAAATCCTAAACCATATGGAAGTATTTAGAAGATATATTTGAAGGAGATATCCAAGAAAATAAAATGTGGAGAAAGAAATGGAAAAAGAAGTATAACAACTTAGAGATGCTACATGAAGAGAACATCAAAGCTTACAATCAGAGGATTAATGAAGAAGTTTCAGGAATCAGAAACAATGGTGGAGAAATTTCACAGGAAGACATAATGGACAAACTGATGACTACATTGACAGCAGACTATGAGAGCAAGATCAATATCTTAGATGATACTATGAAATTTTCAAAGGACTTCAAGAGAGAGACTTTGATCAGAAAAATCTCTGCATTTGAGATATCAAGATTGAAGACAGAACCCAAAAGTGAAACATCTTTCAAAGTCTCAGTCCATGGTAAGAAATCCTTGAGCATCTCTAGTAATAATGATAAAGAAGAAGTGGATACAGAACTAGAAGAAATAATTGCTATGATTTCCAAGAAAGAAAGGAGAGGTAAAGGAAAATATGAAGGACAGCTACCATTCAAATGTTTTTCATGCAACAAAGTTGGCCATTTTGCATCCAAGTGTCCTACTAGAGTCAATAAGTTTAGATCAGATTACAAGCCCAAATACACTAAGGAATGCTATCATGTTGAAGATGGTGTAACTAATGATGATTTAGGAGAAGATGAAATTGGATTCTTTTCCATTAAAGACATTGAGAAAATTATTAAAGAAATGAACAATGAAGATGAAAAGAAAGCACAAGAGTTAGCAGTAGTTTCCAAAGTAGACATCAGAACTGACTGGATCATTGACAGTGGATGCTCACATCACATGACAGGAGACAAAGATATATTTGTACATCTAGACAATTACAAAGGTGGTATGGTTAGATTTGGAGATAACACTCTCAAACCTATCATAGGCAGAGGTTCTATTACCTTAGATGGAAAGAACAAGATAGATGATGTTCTTTATGTTGATGGTTTACATCATAACCTACTAAGTGTTGGACAATTGCTTGACAAAGGATATCAGTTGGAATTCAAAGACAACAAAATGCATCATTAATAATAAACAAGGAGATATGATTGCATCAGGCTCTAAGACTAAAGGTAATGTCTTTCAGCTCAATTCAGAAGTAAGTTGTTTTATTGCAAAAGTAGATGACAGTTGGCTACGGCACAAAATACTTTGTCATATCAATTTTGACAACATAGTATAGATAAGCAATGTAAAGGTAGTAAGAGACCTTCCTATTATTGCAAGACTAGTTGATACTATGTGCAAGGAATGTGTGATGGGAAAGCATGTAAGGAGCTCATTTAGAAGCAAGAAGAACTCGGCAGAAAACAAATTGGATATAGTGCATACAGACTTATGTGGTCCTACTCAAACAAGATCATACTATGGAGAAAGGTATTTTATTTTGTTTGTTGATAATTTTTCAAGGATGATGTGGGTTGTGTTCTTAAAGGATAAGTCTGAAGATTTTGAGAAGTTCAAAATATTCAAAGCTAAAGTTGAAAATGAGTCTAGATTAAAACTAAAGTGTCTTAGATTAGATAGAGGATAATTCACCTCTGACCAGTTTTATGAGTATTGCAAAGAACATGGAATCAAAAGGTAGTTGAGTGCTCCTACAACCCCTCAACAGAATGGGATTGCAGAAAGAAGAAATAGGATCATACTTGACACAGTGCGCACTATCATGATAGAAGAAAAAGTTGCACACACCTATTGGAGAGATGCAATCAATACAGTAGTCTATACTATCAATAGTATTCAATTAAGGCCAAGCACAGATAAGACACCTTTTGAACTTTGGTTTGGTAATGTACCTACAGTAAAATACTTCAGAATATTTGGAAGCAAATGCTACATCAAGAGAGATGATGGTGTTGGTAAGTTTGATGCTAGAAGCGATGAAGGTATTTTCCTTGGTTACTCTACTAAAAACAAATCATATAGATGTTTTAACTTGATATTGAAGAAGATAATTGAAAGTACACAGGTGAATATTGATGAGAAGTTCATTATTCAAGAAAGATACTATGATTGTGCACCTATGATGGAAGATGAACCCAGACCTAGCAGTAAAGAAACAATTATTGAAGAAATGCTTGATTGTATTGATGCATCATGCAATGAATCTAAAACAAGCAAAGAGGAATCATAGATTATAGATGAAGATGTCACACCTAAAGTTCCAAAATTCACAACTAGATACCATTCAAAGGAGATCATAGCAATAGAGTTATGACAAGATCTAAAGAAAAAGGTTTAACAGTTGATGAAGAGGTATGTTTACTTTCACAAATTGAACCTTTAAGTGTTGAAGATGCATCCAATGATATAGATTGGCAGAAAGAAATGAAAGAAGAATTAGATTAGATAATCAAGAATGATACATGGGAACTGGCCCCTAGACCTTGTGACAAAAATGTGATTAGAACAAAGTGGATATTCAGGTATAAGATGAATGAAGTGTTAATAGTAACTGAGAGGGGGGGTGAATCAGTGGCTTCAAAATTTATCCTTCAAACTTAACCACCAATCTGTAAACCTTAGATTATTATGTCCCTACAAGATGCATGCCATGAAATACTAATAATGATTAACTGTCTATCGGTTTGCTCTATCAATCCTTATTCTTTCTTGATTACCGATAAGTAGTATAATTGTTTACCAAAACTCAGTAAATAAGCAGAGTATACCGATCAATCCAGAGTTACCTATGTAAGATACAAAATAGTAAAGAAATGAATCATACACACATAACACATGAATTTTTAACGTGGAAACCCTGTTAAGGGAAAAACCACTGGGACCGGTACCCCAAATTTTCACTCTTCTGAAGTG
>MU226023.1:4290816-4301054 GCA_018584345.1 Thuja plicata
AGACACTATTATCAAATTTATTCATCTCAAATGAAATCAGTCTACCAATTAAACTATCAAGAGTAACTATATTGTTTGCTACTACTCTCATTTCTTGAATGGCAGAAACTCTAATAGCATATACAGGTAGTAAGGTTCTTAATATTTTACTTACCATTGTTTCCTATTTAAGTGTACTTCTAACTCCTCGTATAGCATTGACTACTTCTTTGATTCTTGTACTGTGTGATGTTTTCTCCTTCTTTCATTCTGAGATCATCAAATTTTCCTCTAAGGATTTCTGCCTTGGCTCTCAAAACATTTGTATCACCTCCATGTACAAGCTTCAGTTTTTCCCACATCTTCTTTGCAGTTTTGCAATCCTTGACATCTTCAAATTCAGCATCAGAGAGTGAGGAAGAAAGATCTATGACCATGGAGTTGTGTTCATGCTTCTCTCTCAATTGATCTATTGTTAATGATCATGTGGGAAACACATATTCTGTATCTATTAATTGAGTAACATCATTACCAATACCTGATAAGTGGATTCTTATCCTGCTTTGCCATGAAGAAAAGTTGTCTTTGTTCAACTTGGGCACATCTCATCTGTTCATCATGTGATCTTGACTTAGGTCTTGAAACCTTTCTTTATAAGAACACAAGATCTGATACCAATTATTAGTAATAACTGAGAGGGGGGTGAATCATTGGCTTCAAAATCTATCCTTCAAACTGAATCACCAATCTATAAACCTCAAATTATTATGTCCCTACAAGATGCATGCCATGAAATACTAATAATGCTTAACTATCTGTCAGTTTTCTCTGTCAATCCTTATTCTTTCTTGATTATCGATAAGCAGTATAACTATCTACTGAAACTCAGTAAATAAGCAGAGTATACCAATCAATCCAAAGTTACCTATGTAAGATACAAAATAGTAAAGAAATGAATCATACACACATAACACATGAATTTTTAATGTGGAAACCCTATTAAGGGAAAAACCACTGGGACTAGTACACCAAATTTTCACTCTTCTGAAGTGAGCCCTGTTAAGAGCCAACCCTGTTAAAGGTTACAAACACATTGTTAAGTGTGACCTTGTTAGAGGATTTTATACATAGAGGTTGTCACTTAGTATTGGGCATCTATCGCTACCATCCTTGAATCAGCCTCCTTCTTAGACTGTCAATAGGTATCGGGCAAGTCCAATGCTACTTTCATGAATCAAACTTTTTGTCACTCCTTGGGATGTACCTCAATATATAGAAGACTGTTAAGTCCTGCTCAATTAAGAGACTTGATGCTTCAATGGTTAAACTGAAACACTATGACCTGTTCATATTGCATATTTTTAGATCTATTTAAGTACATTACCTCTCTAATCAATGTATCAATTCAATCCTTTGTGCTCCATACTTTCTACTCTGTGATGTTGTGCTTCATTGTTCATCGATGTTTGTAGAATTCCTTAGCTCTTCCTCAGCTTGTTTGATCAGGACTGCATGAAGTTGTTCTTAATTAGTTTCTCTTTAGCATCCTTTTACTATTCACTCCCCTTAATCCCATTTGTAAATGAATTAATCTTGTCTCTTATACATACATGATATTCATTGTTTCTTGATTCTTGATTCTTTATTCTTGGCATGAAAAACAATCTAGCCAATTAGATTCAAAGCATAACTCCTAATTTTTCTCATAGATATCTTCTTGCCAACTGTACAAATCAGCTTTAAATCAATCACTTATCTCTGGTCAAATAAAACAAAGTAAACAACCAGTTAAGTTTATCTTTAGCTCTACCAGCTAGATATTTTGTTTTTTTCTTAACTTTCTATTTTGTCGGTCACCACTACAGTTAGTTGTCAGTGACAACTGATAGTTTCGTCGGTGAGACTCCAGTTAGCTTTGTGATCTTCGTCCGTTGGGCATCATTGGAATTTTACTCATTGGGAAACCTTCTAACTTTGCTCGTCGGGCATCATTGTGGATTTTCTTCATCGGGAAACACTATGCTTCTGATCGTCGGGTATCACTATGACTGTTATTCTTTTCTCTGACTGTCGGTGTGCACTCTGTTGGTGTTGTTTGTCACTAAGTGAATACTTGACTTTTATGCATTGTTGAAAGCATAACCTTTGTTCCATCGATTCTCTGAAGTATTTGGCATTATGTACATTACCGTACAAATGATATCAAGTTGACATCAATGAAAATACAATACATTAACTGATTTAATGTCTTGCATTATCTTCGACTTAACATTGTCAAACATTCAATCAGTTACATGTCATCATGAAGAAAGTACAGTGGTAAGAAACAAAGCAAGATTGGTATGTAAAGGATATGCACAGAGAGAAGGAATAGACTACACTGGTACATTTACCCCTATGAGAAGACTGGAAGCTATCAAATTGTTTTTGGCCTATGCAACATTCAAGAACTTTAAAGTATATCAAATGGATGTCAAGTCATCTTTTCTGAACGGTGACTTGAAGGAAGAAGTTTACATAGAACAGCATGAAGTATTTAGTTTATTATACAAACCACACATGGTATGCAGACTAAAGAAAGCCCTTTATGGACTTAAATAGGCCCCAAGATCTTGGTATGAGAGACTTGATGGTTACTTAACCAAGATTGGATTCAAAAAGGGAGTAGCAGATTGCAACTTATTCATGAGAGAGACACCTAATGGACTACTACTTGTTTCTATCTTTGTTGATGACATTATCTTTGGAGGTAATGACAAGCTAAGTGCAGAATTTTCTAGAGAGATGCAAAGTGAGTTTGAAATGAGCATGATTGGACCTATCAAATAGTTTTTGGGATTGAATGTAAAACAAACAGACAAAGGCATATTCATAAATCAGTCTGATTATGTGAAGGAGATATTGAATACTTTCATAATGGAAGATTGCAAACCAGTAAGCACCCCCATGATAATAGGAAGCAAGATTTCTAAAGAGGATAATTCCACAGCAGTTGACAAGACACTATACAAGTCTAATTGGAAAACTCATATATCTTACTTAATCTAGACCAGATATTTCTAATGCAGTTGGCATTGTTGGAATATTTTCAGCTGAACCTAAACAAAATCACCTAATGAAAATAAAAATAATATTCAAATATTTAAAGGGGACTATATACTATGGTTTATGGTATCCTAACTTAGAGAACATACAACTTCATCTCTATACAGATGCAGATTGGGTAGGTTGTGTTGATGATAGGAAGAGTACCTCAGGAGGAGCAATATTTCTTGGAGACGGGTTGGTCACTTGGACAAGCAAGAAGTAGAATTGTATCTCTCAGTCGACAATGGAAGATGAGTATGTTGCAGTAGTATTAAATTGTTCAACAATGGTTTGGATCAAACAGATGATTAAAGACTTTGGTATTCAGATTGATTATCCTATTGTTATTCACGGTGATAACACTAGCACTATTAATATATCAAAGAACCCTGTGATGCACACAAAGACAAAACACATTGAGATCAAATATATTTTTCTAAGAGAAAAAATTGCAAACAAAGAAGTAAAGTTTGATTATGTGAGCACTAAAGAACAATTAGCAGATATTTTTACAAAGCCTTTATCAAAAGATACTTTTGAGTATCTCAGGGAGAAGCTGGGAGTAATTCCCTTTCCTGAGTCTGATTAGAATTTGTAGCAAGAGCATCAGTCCTTGGTGACGGATGAGTGGTTGACTACTCTACTTCTGGAGTAGTACCTATGCTTAATTGTTTTTGGCACCCTTTTCCATTGGTTTCAAAGGGGGAGTATATAGTTAGGGGGATCATATACTCTGGGAGAGTATACAGTAATGAAAAATACAGTAAAAAGAGATGCAGCAGTTAAGAGGAGATTTTGATGAGGATATTGAGAAAATTATAAAAACAAGGAGGATACTTTGGATTTATGGTGTTTTTCATATCATATGTTGCCATCAATGTCAAAGGGGGAGAATTTCAGAGATTTTATTCTGTGCAAATAGTTGGTTGTATGTTTGTCATTAATGACAACATATAATATACAGCAGTGTCCTATAAGCAATTATCAGTACAGATATTCTGGAGCCTTGTGTGTTTACATCTATGTTGTAGACATGTTCTGGATGCAATGTTCATACACGCAGATTCATATATGCAATTTCAGTTGAGTTATGTTAATCTATTTTGGTATTTATAGTTTCTGGAGATTGTCTATTAAGAGTCGACATATTTACATTATTTCTTGAGTTGCGCCTATATTCGGGATATGCGTTTTTGTATTCTTGTTTAGTTATGAGTTAATGATGATTATCCAAAGGCGCTAAATGTGTTTTAATAGAAGTGTGATGTTTGAGTTAATTTGGTAGAGCCAACTATGTGAAACAACACGTCCACTCATTTTGAGTTGCACGGTCCTAACTTTGATTGTGTGCATAGTTAATCTGACAAGGAAGTTGTTGAAGTGTTTCCTACAGCCGTTGTGACCTTAGCCTTGGGGAAGATACATATAGCATTTCAAATGTGATTGATAAGTGGAAAATGAAGTGAAAAAGATAAGACAGAGCAGAGCAGAAAGTTAGATCAACTCCTTATTGCATTATAAATATCAACTCCTAATAGGGTTGCAAGATCTTCTAACAAGGATCATTATAAACTAGTACATTTATTTGTGGGTGCTAATTCCCACCGGGGTTTTTACCTAATTTGGTTTTCCCCGTTACCAAAATTGTTCTGTTCAATTATGTGTTATCTTGTTGAGTTTATGTTTAAAGTAATTTTGTACTTAATTGAAAAATAATTGAGTCTTGTAGATAAATGATTCACCCCCCCCCCCCCCCCCCCCCNGATTCCCCCCCCCCCCCCCCTCTCAGTTATCTCTTGGGACTATTCCTAACAGAAGGAACCTCCAAAGTTCTCTAAAGATAACTACCTGGTATAGAGTGACAAGATGACATTATATCTAAAAGGTATGGGTGCATGTCACAAGTAGGTATATCACCCCTACTGGAAATCTCATTATAGATGAACTAAAGGAACAATAGGAGAATACTCAACAAAAAGAAGCTATTTTAAGTACCTTATCTAATATTGAATATTTTGATGTTCATGGAGTTGACACTGCCTATGATGTTTGGGAAAAGTTAAAACTAATCTATGGAGGAGATATTCATGTGCAAAATGCTAAGGCAGATAGTCTTAGAGAAAATTATGATGACATGAAGATGGTAGAAGGAGAGAACATTGCACAATTTGGGCTAAGAATAAAAGAAGTTGTTGGTGCTATCAGAGGTGTTGGTGAAACTATTAAGGAAGATGTTGTGGTAAGTAAAATGTTGAAAAATTTAATGCCTTCTTATGCCATTAGAGTATCTACTGTAAATTATTTGAGAACTTTTGACAGTATTATTATAGATGGACTGATTGGTAAGTTTACTGTATTTGAGTTAAATAACTTTGATAACAGTATTCCAAGAGTGGAGGAAGCTTTCAAGGCATCAGTGTCTAATGTATCGATAAGGAAAAGTAAATAAATGAGTCATGATTATGAATAAACATCAAGTTACACTAGGGAAATTGAAGCTATCTTGGAAGATGAAAGGAAATAAGGAGAGCTTGAAGCACTACTAGAAAAGAGATTGCCTAGAGGGACCGTAAGTACAAAGGTAAGCTACCACTGAAATGTTTTTCATGTAATAAGATTAGATATATTGTTTCTAGATGTTCTAATGGTGAACAAAAGGATAATTTTAGAAATTTGAAGGGAAAAGGGAAGAAAAATGATATGTTTTAGTTGATGAATGAGTTATCAATGAAGAATCAGAAGATAATGAGGAAGAGGAGATTGTATTTGTTGTAGTCAAAGAAGATCCATCATAAGAAAAAAGGGCACTAGTTTCTTACATGGGACACAATGGTTATAGAGAGTGGGTGCTCACATCACATGACCAGTGATAAGATTAATTTCATTAAGCTTGATTAGTTTTATGGTGGTGTGGTAAGGTTTGGTAACAATACACCTTGTTTGGTCAAAGAAAAAGGTACTATTTCTTTAAATGGTAAGTGTAATATAGATGATGTTTATTTTTTGGATGGTCTAACACATAATCTATTAAGGGTGGTTTAGCTAAAAGATAAAGGTTATAGACTATAATTCAAAGGAGGTGTATGTAGAATAGTTGGAAGCTTAGGTGATGAGATTACTACCAGTAGGCAAAGTAGAGGTAATTTATTCCATCTGAATAATACTATGAATAGATGTTTGGTTGCAAAGATTGAAGATAGTTGGCTATGGCATAGAAGGTTTTTTCATGTAAATTTTGATAGTTTCATCAAATTAAGTAAGACAAATGTAGTTAGGATATTACGACAATTAGTCAACTCAGATAACATGATGTGTAAAGAATGGCAGTTGGGTAAGTTAACTAGTTCTAATTTCAAAAGAAAGTATTTTTCATCTGAGAGCATACTTTATTTGGTGCATACTGATATTTTTTGGGCCTATGAGACAGAGAAGTTATCTAGGTGATAGATATTTCATATATTGTTTACCAATGACTATTCAAGAATGAAGTGGGTAACTTTCTTGAAGGATAATTCTTATTCATTCCATAAGTTCAAAAAATTCAAGGCACTGGTTGAGAAGAAATCAGGTCAGAATTTTAAATGTTTAAGGTCTGATAGAGGAGGTGAGTTTACTTCTACAAAATTTGTTAAGCACTGTGAAGATAATGGAATCAAGAGACAAATGTGTGCACCAAGTACTCTACAAAAAAATGGTGTTGCAGAGAAGAAGAAAAGAACCATAGTGGATGCTACAAGGACAATGTTGATTCAAGGTGAAGTAATGAAAGTGTATTGGAAAGAAGCAATTAGTACTACTATCTACACATTGAATCAGGTGCTAGTAAAGAAAGGAATTGATAAGACACCTTATGAGCTATGGTATGGTCACTCACCTAATGTTAAATATTATAAAATATTTGGCAATAGATGTTACATTAAGAGGGATGATTTCATAGACAATTTTGATCTAAAAAATGATGAAGGTATTTTCTTGGGTTATTCTACTAAAAGAAAAGCATGTAAGTGTTTCAATAAGAGAACTAACAAAATGATTGAGAGTGAAAATATAAAGGTGGATGAATACCCTAATAAATATGGTGATTCAATAAGGCAAGTGATAGAAGATGATTTGGAGATTGTGTATATTAAACTGGAAGTGCATGAACCAGCAAAACAAAACAATGTGGAAGAAGTGATTTATCTAGCAGAAGAAGAATCTCCTATACCTAAACCTAGGATACCTAGGTATGTGAATATGAATCACTCTGTTGATCAGATATAAGTGATAAGAATGCAGGTGTTCTAACCATAAGAAATTTCAAAGAAATTACTTGTTTGATTTCCAAGTATGAGCCCAAAAAAGTGAAGGATGAAATCAAGGATGATGATTGGATAAAAGCTATGGATAAAGAACTTGATCAAATTGAGAAGAATGATACATGGACGCTTGTTCCTAGACTTGATTTTTCTACATTGACAAAGGACAAGGACATGGTATGCAAGTTACAAAAGGCACTATATGGACTAAAACAAGCCCCAAGGGAATGGTATGAAAGATTACATTCTTATCTTATTCATATTGGTTTTAATAGAACAAGTGATGATAGTAATGTGTACCTAAAATTTGAAGAAGATAAGTTGTTGTTAGCTGAATTATTCATTGATGATATAATATTTGGAGGAAATGGTGAGATGAGTTTGGCATTTTTTGAAGAAATGAAGAAGGATTTTGAAATGTCAATGATTGGGGAGATCAAATTCTTAACCAGTAGCATTCAGGTAATGTCCCTTAATCTCACATGTCTCAGCCTGAGCTGTATAAATTGATTCTGCACAAAAGAAAAAATGATCTCTCCAGCGCATAAATGGTTGGGAATTCATGTTTTCATCATCCTTGGTAAAATCAAGTCCACCACGGAGACATTCATAAACCACTCTACCATAATTCTTGGTAGATAGACCCAATTTTGGTTTGATAGTACATCCCAACAAAGGACGGCCATATTTGAATGAATTGAAGGTTTCAAAACTAACGAATGGTATATATATTAGTCAATCCAAATATGTGAAATAAGTACTCAAGACTTTTGGTATGGATGACTCCAAACCAGTTGGAACCCCCATGGTAGTAGGATGTAAATTATCTAAGGATGATGAATCTAATGCACTAGATACTACTTTGTACACATCTATGATTGGTAAGTTATAGTATGTTATTCATAGCAGACTAGATATTGCTCAAGTGGTTGGAATAGTGGCCACATTTCAATAAAATCATAAGGAACCTCATATGGTTCCAATCAAGAGGATATTCAGGTATTTTAAAGGGACAGTTGACTATGGTTTGTGGTATACTCATGATGGTTATTTTTCTTTGAGTGTGCTTATTAATACAGCTTGGGAAGGAAATTTTGATGATAGAAAGAGTACAAGTGGTGGTGCATTCTTTCTAGGTGAAATACTTGTATCTAAGTAGGAAGCAAAGTTGTATTTTGCAATCCAATGTAGAAGCATAATATGTAGCAGTTGCTATAAATTGTACACAATTTGCATGGATGAAGCATATTATTGAAGGTATCAAAGAAAAGATGACTGAACCGGTAACTGTCTTTTGTGAAAATACAAGTGCAATAAATATTTCCAAGAATACAATAATGAATTCCAAGACAAAGCACATTGCAATCAAGTATCACTTTCTAAGAGAACAAGTGCAGAAGAAGGAGGTGAAGTTGGAATATGTACCAACAAAGGAGAAGATAGAAGATATCTTCATAAAGCCACTACCTAAGGATAATTTTGAGTACCTTAGAGGTAAGATAGGGGTTATGCCCCTACCTTATCAAAACTAATATGTTGTTGGTCTATCAATCCAGTATAATTATTGTCATATCTTTCACTGTGGATTGATGTTGAGGGGACTACTCCTTAGGGGGGGCAGTCGGAAAGAGATGAAGATAGTTGTAGAAGATGATGCAATATTGGGATTATTGGGCCTTTGGCATTGTTGTCAAAGGGGGAGAAGACTTAGTAAAGGATGAGATAACTAGAGATCATGAACAAAGAACTACAAATATGTATCAGCTAAGGGGAGAATATTTTATATTTAGTTTTCTTGGTATTGTTGGTGTTGCCATCAATGCCAAAGAGGGATATTGTTGGCATAAATGATGCTGAGATAAAGCTGAGTATGTTATGGTATGTTTTTTATTCAGATTTGATGATAAGTTGATCAGTTATGATGGTGTCATTGATGTCAACTTAGTGTTTGTTGGTTGACAATGTGTCTATCTTGTTGATGTGTGTTCAAGAGGTTGAATCCAAAATTGTGGTAGGATTTGGTGAGTGTGATCGTGAAGAAAGACTAAGTTATGTCTCTACATTCTATATCTTTAACCGCACAGGTTTATCATATGTATGGTGTGAGTTGTGAACGATTGAATGTTGACTGGTCAACAAGAAGAACAGGATGAAGCCAAGGAGGAATGATTTGATGATTGTGTCAAATAGGTTTGGATTCAGGTGTTGTGGTTTAGGATTTGTTATCTTGAATATGTTATGAGTTTTTTGTTGCAACCGCATCATGTTTTGGTGATCGGAAGACCAAGTTTCAATGAACAGAAGATCATTCAGTGAAAAATAAAAGAATCTCTTAGGAAAATCATTCAGATCCTCAACCGGTGATGATGCATCATGTTGTGACAAGTGGTTATGTGTTCCATGGATCATAGTGATCTTGCAGATTGGTGTGGATTAATGAGTTGGCATTTTTATGATCATTATGATCAAATTTCTTGAAGTTGTGCAAGAACATTGGAAAGTGTGTTGTGGTTTGACTTTTTCTTTTTCAAATCAATGTGTGATGGATTTGAAGGCCAACCTAAGTTTGGAAAATTTCTAGATTGGTATTACATTTTAGGGCTTGATAATTGAGTAGGAAATATTGTAAAACATCTTTTAAGGCAGTCAATTTCCCTAATGAGATTGAAATGTATTTATATGTAAAATGATGTATTATGAGGAGCGTGTGGAAGAGAAAGAATGTGGATGCAGTTGTGTGATTGTAGGGTGTTAGCACTTTTTCTTGTATCTCAACCTTAAACTGATTATACTTGAATGAAAACTCCTTTTGACAAGAGAAAGGCTAATTGCTAAGGACTGGATAAGGTCCTTCTTCATTTTTGAGCTCCACAT
>MU226023.1:4305568-4315791 GCA_018584345.1 Thuja plicata
GGACCCACTGCATACATCAAATGAAAGGCATTAAAGCCTCTTCCAAATTTGTAGCTTATAAAAATCATCCGGACATCTTTCTCAATCACTCCAACTGAGTCCTATTACACCATTTTTCAAGGGTACTAGCTTGTGCTCAACTGAAAATTTTTACATGGTCACTCCAAATTTGTTCCAAATTTAGGAGTACCAACATAGGGTTTGGATAGTCTACATGTGAAGCCAAGATTGAGATTGAATTGGATCTATACTAGCAGAGGAGGAATGCTACTTTTCTCATATCACCTTCACTTGTTGATTCCTAATAGTTTCTGCAAGAAAATCACTTAACCAGGTATATCATAACATGTTTGAATTATAAATCCTTTAACCAGGTGACTATTTAATTAGGGTTTTAAATCTCTTAACATGTTAAATATCCTAATAGGGCTAGAGGTAAATCCTTTTATCGGGTGACTCCTAATAGGGTTTTGCACCCACCCCTTAGTTTTCTTTTATGTTTCGGTTGTCAAACTCTTTTAGGCCTTTTCATGTATGTGTTGGTTATTTTAGATGGTTTTGAGGACATTCATGTATTACTTTTCATTGTGTTATTGAACAATTGTTTAGTTGTATTATATCATCTATCTGCATATGATTTACAATTAATTTATGTTGGTTATGTATATATGTCATTTTGATTATGGTGTTCTAACAATACTGACCCTATGTCTATATGCACATGGACCATTGTGATATTTTGCATTACTATTTTTTGTGTTTGGTATGGTATGGGACAGAGTCATAGTTACTTTCTTCAATGAGATCCACACAATAAACTGTTATCAACCATTGTATGTTATATTATATGTATGCCTATGTTCATCTTTGTGATGACATGTTTGCAGGTACCAGGATACGTCTTCCTTGAATTGGTAGGAGTGAGCGTGCCCTATCGCAATATCTCAATGGTAAGAGAGGGGAGATAGCATTCAGGCCTAAATCCATACCCTAAACCCTTATTTTTTCCTAGAAATAGATGATAATCTGACTGACTACCCTATTTGAATCCGTCAAGTGGCGTGGATTCGTGAGCCTTTCTATGTGTCTATGTGTCTTTTTCAATTGATTCTCTGTTGCAGTTGCTTTTCTGTTTAGATGGTTTTTAGTTGATTTAATGATGTTTTTGGCTTGATTTAATTAATGAATAATTATGGTAAATATTAATATTAATTATTGCACCTTTAATAAGGTCAAAATATTAATATATTAAATATATGGCTATTTAATAATTAAATATATTTTTTTGGTCGGTAATAGATGTTTTTTTATTAATTATATAAAAGATTATTACATTCATAGCTTTGGAGTCATTTCCATACTCATATCCATACTAAAACTACCCTTTACAATTCTCAATACATCTTCACATAGCTAACTCCCATATCACTATTATGCTATTTTAAACTTAGCATTTACATTAATGGCCATTACATTGCCTCAGTAAAACAAATATGCATACTATTAAAAACTTCCAAACCGGAAACTTCAAAATTTATAGCGTTGGTATTTACTAAACTTTTCACCATAAAAAACACCTCCAGCTTGTTCTTCTACTCTTCGGTTGCTTCCTCCTCCAGACTGTGTTGTTCAAAAATATTCCTTGCAAGTGCTTCTTTCTTCTTGTTCTTTCAACATTTAAACTTTTTGCATTTGCACGGCCTCAAATTTAGGCTTTTTCTTTCCCATTGCTATTTTTTGCCTTACCCTTCCTCAGCCTTATAGTCCTCTTCCTTCTTGGGAAGACTAGTGACATTACCACCCTTTCTTTGGCTTCCTAGGCCTCTCGAATAGCCTTCCCAAGTTTTATCCAATCCATTTTCCTTCCCCTGGTGTATTCATCTTTCTGCACCCTTTTTGACTAATTCACAAATGGGATTATGCACATCTCACTTCCTTCCTCTTCATCATCGAACATCTCACTATAATCAAATGCCCAACCTGAGTGGTCCCATTCTAGAAGAGAGTCCATTCGAGTTTTTAAAGCAACTTCAAACAAACAATTCATCACCCATTTCACATTATCCTCATGATCTCCCATTTCAAAACCCCACGCCATCACCATTGCTGCAATGTCTACCTGTAGCTTCCATCTTTGATTGCCCTCTTGAAACAGAGGACCAAGAACTTCTTGCACTACTTCTATCACCAGCTTTGTGGGGATGAGTAGCATCTTCTTCAACCGGATGTTCTCGACAAGGCCGAACAAACCTTTTTATTGCTTCAACGTCTTAAAAGTAAAATTTGGCTCCATCCTTAATTATGTTCTTCCCTTGTCCAGCCTTGTTAAAATTTACAATGTGATTGTTTCCTGGATTCTTCTCTGATTTTATAAGCTACTTGCTAGTGCGAGCATTAACTCTTTTCATTTTGTGCAGTCCAAAACTTTACCTTATGTCTTGTCACACGCTCTTCACATCACCTTCCATGTTTTTATCCAACTAACCCATCGTCACTACAACTTTCTTATTAAAGATTTGCCAATTCTTTTTGTAATAATCATTTGAGATCCATTTTTTACCTTTTTTGGCTATCTTGTTATGATGTCATTCATAATTGCTTGGCACATTTTTTTATTCCTTTACTTCATTTTGCATAGAGCCTTAAAATCTACTAAAGAGAGGGAATGTCCCATCATTCCCAACTTCAAAACTTTCACAATGAAATTTCTCCACCTCCTCTAGTGATGTGGCCCACTTTGACATGATATCGGCCTCCTTGTTGCCTTCTCTTTTAATGTGAGTTACTCAAAAGTCATCAAAAAATTATAAGTCTTCTCTAATTATTTCTATATAATTTTGTAAATGTCATGCCTGGAGGGACATCTTAGCAATGGCCTATGTTACTATCAGTGAGTCTCCTTCAATGTGTAGTTTTTTCATGCCTTTCTCTTTGGCTACCTTTATTTTTATCATTTTTTCTTTACACTCTGCTTCATTATTTGTCCCATCCTTCAGTCTCATTGCTCCAACTAAATTTACTTCCCTTTTTGAATTTCTAAATATGAAACCCGCTACAAACCGGCGTGGGTTGTTCTGTGCTATCCCATAAAAATTTTCCTTTAACCATCCCTCTTCTGGACACTTTCATATAGTTTTTTTTTCCTTCTTCTACTTTGGTTTTGTTACTAGATCTCCTGACAGGGATTTAAATCTTATCCCTAGCCAAACCTTTTGAATGTCACTATCCAGCTTTGTGAAAGGGACCTTCAGAGCTTGTCTCCTTGTTGCTTAGGATATCATTACCTCTTCAATAAAATGATTAATCTTGTAGATAACTCTCCTTATGGATTACTTTTCCCCTGTAAAAATCCTTTTATTTTGTTCTTTCCATATTTCCCACATAAGAAAAGAAGGGGTGACTAACCATATGCTAGAGAGGGTTGATTTCTTAATCGGCCTTGGCCATTGATCCATAATTCCTTTAACAGTTTGTTCTCTTGGGCCTATCCATCCTAATTTTTTTTGCACATGATCCCAACACTTTTTTGCAAATTTGCATTGGGCCAGTAAATGATCCACTGAATCTTCATTCTTTTTACATAGAACACACCTAATTGGACCAGCCATTCCCATTTGTTTCCTTCTTTTTGTTGTTAGAATTATTCCTTTAAAATATAGCCATGAAAAGAATCTTGCATTAGGTAAAACATCTGTGTGCCAACATAAGTCTTGTGATTCAAATTTAGAATCCTCCATTCCCTCAATGAGCCTGTATCCCAATTTTACTGCATAATTTTATGAGAGAGAACCACACCAAAATTAGCCTATCCATCTTACCTGTTATTTTCAATTTTCGGCTTTCAAATATTGTTCTCATTAAGATTTTTTTTTGTTCTATCAAATATTCCAGCTCCTCACTTTTCCAACTATATAATTTACCTTCAAGTCCCTCTTGATTTTCAAAATAGTCACTAACTTTCTCACCCCATTTCTCTGAGAAGTGATTCTGTAATTCTTGGTAGATTCCTTCATCTTTCAGAGCCTTATTGCCATCCCATGAGTCCTCCCAAAAATTTTATTTTGTGCCATCTCTAATTTTCCATGATAGATGACTTGTGATTACCTCCCTGCAGGATAGAATGAAGTTCCATATTGTGGAACATTTTGGGGGGTTTCTGATTGTTAGAATCCTATCATTATCCCTTGAGTCTAGATATTTGTCTTGAAGGATTATTTTCCAGTGTTGATTCAGTCATCGATACATACTCCAGACTATCTTTTCTCCTAGGGCCTTATTCATATGGTGTCAGTTTCTAATCCCTTCCCCTCCTTTAGCTTTTGGCTTACATATTTGTTCCCAAGCCACGAGAGGAATTTTTTCATTTTTATTTTCTCCATTCCAAAAAAAATTATCATCTATTGTTCTACTATTTTTAAAACTTTTTTGGGAATTTCAAGGCACATCATTGAATAAACAGGTATTGTTGAGATCACAGTTTGCAACATTAAAATCCTTCCAGCAGAAGACAACCATTTCCCTTTCCAACCTTCTATCTTCTTGAGGCATTTTTCTATCAGATCTTTCCATAGATCTGATTTTTGTTGCCTTTAAAGAAAGGGATTCCTAAATATCTATAACGTAGTAGTCCTTGTTTCATCCCCAATATTTTCTCAACTTTAATATGTTTCTGATGTGGAGTGTTGAAAAATAAAATCTCTAAATTTTTCCAGTTGATGTGTTGTCCAGACACCTGTCCATAGATCTGTAGAGTTTCCCTCATAACTTTAGCTTCATGTTCTGTAGCATCCCCTCCTAAAAATGTGTCATCAACAAATTGAAGGTGTGTCATGGCTTCCACCCCTTCTGTGATCTGGATGCCTTTCCATATTCCTCTAGTTCTTTTTTCCCCAATCAATCTCCCAAGCACTTCTATCAATATTATAAACAAGAAAGGGGAAAGAGGGTCCCCTTGTCTAATTATTTTCTCTTGTGGGAAGAATCCTTGTGGTCTTCCATTAACTAACACTGATAAAATTGGAGTTTCAATACAAATTTCCACCCATTGAATCCAACCCTCCTCAAACCCAAAAATTTTCAAAACCTTCAATAAGAAACTTTTGTCTACTTCATCATATGCCTTTTTTATATCCATTTTTACCATCATTATTTGTGACTTAGCCATTCTTATTGAGTGAACTGCCTCATGTGCCACTATAACTCCTTCAAACATTGAACTTCTAGGGGAGAAACCACTATGTTCTTCTGAGATGACCCTATGTAGGACAGTGTTTAGTCTATTGGAAATCACTTTTGAAATTAGTTTATAGATTCTATTACATAAAGAAATCAGTCAAAAATCCTCAAAGGATATCTATTCATATTTTTTAGGAACCAAAGCTATGAAGGTAGATTTCATCTCCTTGAGTATAAATCGACCAATGCGGGATTCTTCCACCACCTCCCACAGATCTTCTCCAAATATATGCCAAAATTTCTAAAATAAAAGAGATAGAAAACCATCTGGACCTGGTGCTTTTTCATCTCCCATTCCTTTCAAAGCTTCTTTGACCTCCTCTCTAATTATTGGGGCCATTAATTTTTTGTTCATTTCCTCTGAAACCACTGTAGGGATGACAGTTATAACTTCTTCAATCCTCCTTTCCTCACAATCAGCTAGGTTTTTCTTCTTTGAGAAGAAAGTCATCGCTTCCTTATTTATACTCTATTTATCCTCCACCTTTACCCCCTAAATATTTCGAATATTGAAAATCTTATTTCTAGATCTTCTAATTTTCACTGAGTTATGAAAGAACTTTGTGTTCCTATCACCTGCTTTCAACTAGGATTCCCTTGATTTTTTTTCCATAAAATTTCCTCTTTAGCTAACCAGCCCTCCAATTCATTTCTTAGGTGTGTTTCCTCTTGGAAGTATGCTTCTAACATTCCCTTTTTGATCACCTTTAAACTTAAACTTTGGAGTTCTGCCTCTACTTTAAGTTTTTCTTCAAATATATTTTTAAAATGTTCCCTATTCCATATTTTAAGTTTCTCTTTAATAAATTGTAACTTTTTGAAGAAAATGAAATATTTGTTACCTATTCTTTTTGGATCCATTTTCCACCAATTGGAAATCATCTCAAGAAATCCCTCTGCTTGGAACCACATCGCCTCAAACTTGAAAGGATGTCTTTCTGGAGTGTTTTCATCTTGAATCCTTAGGCAAATTGGGAAATGGTTTGAGCCTTGGAAAGGAAGAATCTCTGCTTCACAAGTCCATAGTGTGTCTACCCAATTACCAGCCAAAAAAAATCTATCTAGATTTTTTGCAATATTTAAAAATCCTGATCTTCTATTGGTCCATGTAAATTCTCCTCTTCTAAAGGGAACCTCTATCAAACCACTCTCATTAAAAAAGTTATTAAGGTCTTTTTGACTATCATCGTTCCATCCTTTTCCCCCTTTTTTATCCTATGGTTTCAAGATCGCATTGAAGTCACCACCTAAAATAACCATCTCCTCTTGCAGCCCATTAATGATTATTGTCAACATTTCCCACATTCTTCTTTTCCTCCTTCTATTTTTAGGACCATAAATACTAAAAACTGAGATAGTGCAACTAAGTTGTTTCTAATTCACTTGTAACCATTGCCAATTTTGTTCAGCTTGCCTAACTATCACCTCTATTTATGCATCATTCCATAAGGCCCCTAGCCCCCCCAAAATCCCCTTTTGCCTCCACCATTGCACATTTGCATCTTCCACACTTTATTTCAAACATTTCCCAGTCATCCTGCTTAATGTTTGTTTCTTGTAATAGGATTAGATATGGTTTCCTTTGATCAAAACATCGCTTGATAAAATTTAATTTGTCAGAGGCATTACAGCCCCTGACATTCCATGATAGGAGTTTCATAATTCCTAGGAAAAGGCATAGCCTTTTCCCAATCTAAGGATTTTTGTTTGGTCAGAAGCACTCCCTACAATAGCTAACTTGACCTTGTTTGATTTTGCGCCTCTCTTTTTCTTTTCCCCTACTCTTTGATTCATAAGTTGAGAATTTTTTTATGTCAATGTTATGGTTTCCATCACCCCTTGTATTTCCAAGAAACCCAAATCATTTAGGCCTCCTACCTCCTCATTGTCCAATGAATCTGAATCCCAGTCTTTCGAATCATCCTCACTATCCCTATTACTTTCAAAGGAGTTTCCTAGATTTATGATTGGGGAGATCTCAATGTCCTTAAAAATTAAATTGTCATCTTCTTGTTCACCCATGTCCTCCTACAACCTTTGTTGATTTGTTGTCTCCTTCATTGGGTTTAAGAGCTCAATCACTCCCTTGACACCTTTTTTTGTAGGTTTGTATCCTTCATAGAATTTTGTTGTCTCTGGGATGATCTGAGGAAGGGTGGCAATTCCTCCTATGCTTAACCTATTTTCCTTAGGAGTTATTTCCTTTGGTTTTAGGTTACCCCAAATTTGTGTTAGATCCCTTTGTGTGTTTTTTACCTAATTTCTTTCTTCGAAGAGGGGATATGGGTTTTTCTTAACCATTTGTATTGATAACATATCCTCCTCCTCAAATTATATTATAAACATCCCTTGAATAGCCTCCTCTCTAGCATTCTTTTAGTCCTTCCTCTAGATTGGGGTATTGAACTGACCCTGATCTAGACCACACAACTGGTTCACCATTAAGTCCACTAAAGATATTTCATCACCCTGACATGCATGTTTTATTTTGTCTAAGAGTTCATCTTCTACCATCCCTTTCCCCTTTTCCTGATAATCATTATGCTCTTATGTCAGCTTAGTCTGTGGCTCCTTGCCTTCCCATACTTCAATCTTTTGCTTTCATATTCCATGCTTTGTTCCAATGGTAAAAAAATCAGGGATTGGGTTATTACTTTCTAAGATGATTAAGATTCTCGGGTGGATTGATGCATCCTTTGCATTTATCACTTCCTTGGCAGCTATAAAGGACCCTATTTTATTCCCTATCTTTTCTAGGGTTATTTCATCCCAGTATTCCATTGGGAGATTATGTAGATTCAAACACACCAGATATTCTTTTATCTTTTCCTGAAAGGGATTCAAATTTTCCACCCAATCCTTTAGATAAACACCTTTTCCATTTATTAAATAGGGTCCATTTTTTAGTAACCATTCCTTTCCTTCTTTTTCCTTGCATATACCCATATAGAAACCATTTGTTAGAGTTTTAAGTTTCAAGTGTTTTCTCCAGACCTCCCTACACCACCCTCTAATAATGGAAACAAATGGCCATAGACCCAGCCATTTAAAGAAGAAATCTCATTCTTTCAAGGAATCTACTATATCTATCCACTTAGGGTTTGAGATCTTAAGTGTAGAGAGTACCTTGTATCTGATATTTGCATCTTCTATTTGAGGTTGTTTGGGTTGCTCCACCCAGTTCTCCTTCTCCATACTCGGCTTTGGTTTGTAGAACTTGTGCCCGATTTTGGTAAAGTCGAAGTTTCTTCCTATCCTTGTATAAACTGGACCTTTACCCTTTATTCTTTGCTAGTTCTCCCATCTCCTACCATTCTCGTAGGTTCTGTGCACTAGGTGCTGAAATCTATTACCTCCATTGTGCCCATCACTTGGGTTTTTCATACTCCACCTATTTTAATTTTGATAGTTTAGAGGCCAGCTTCTGTGAGCTTGGCTACTGTAAACCCACCCTAGATGTGCATGGAAACCCTATCATGCTTGTGTCTGCACTCTTTCTGCCCTTTCAAAATTTGCAGGTGACTGTTGCCTCCAAACTTGCTCCCTCCTCTCTCTCATGTCTTTTTTTCCTCTTGATTTAATAATTAAATATTAATTAAATGCCTATATTTAATTAATTGATTTAATTATTAAGTCTTGATTTAAATAATTAATATTTAATAAATATTAAATTCAATTATTGTAATTAATTGTGCAAAATTGATTTATTAAGTATTACTTTAAGTTGCATGATTAATTGATTTATTTAAATTGAAATATTCTCATGTATTTTCAATTATGACTTTGTTTTTATATTCTAAAGTTGAGATGTGCATGCTTTAAGTGAAAATTGAAAATAAAGAATTTCTTTTAATTATTTATTAGATAATTAATATTCCCTTTAGGGTTTCACTTTTTGAAAACCTAATTTCTTGGTTTTCTATATCCTTGGATTGAAAGTCATTTTGGAGGTTGTTCAATTAGGGAGAAGGAGAAATCAAGTGATTGAGGATTTGTGAAAACTTAGGAGCATCTTGGAGCATTTTGGATTTGTGATTTTCTTGGATTTGTGATTTACTTGGATTTGAATTTGGTTCCTCTCATCAGTTATTAAGGTAGGATCTTTCTCTTGTTAATTCTAGTTTTCAAATCCCCGTCTTCTATGCATCTAAAATGCTAGGATCCTTTGTTTGAAACTTCCTTGTTTGATAATATGTGATTTTATTATTTAAGATTGAAGGATTGTGTTATTGTATCAATTTTGTGGTTTTCTTCATGTTTTCATGCTAGATCTGTGATTTTGGGCATAAGGGTTTCATTTAATTTCTTAGGATGTAGTTTGGGCATTAGAGTTTTCATTTGGAATTATTTAGTTTCAACAATTGCCTTAGGGTTTCAAATCTATGAAAAATGTCTTCTTTGTGTGAGAATTTGTTATTGTTTGAGAATTTGGATTAAACCTTCAGATGTGTTGATGCTTTACCTTGGAAAGAACGAATTATACCCTAATTAGGTTCTTGTCAAAACTAGGTCCAGATCTGCATGGAAACAAAATAATTAGGGTTAATTTGCATGCTTAGAAAAGAACTCTTCTTGAAAAAGAAATAAGTATTAATTTAGAATATTTTCCTTATTTACATCAAATTGCATGTTTTGAATAAATCCTTATTTACTACCTTTAGGGCTTTTGGTTAAAAAATTCCTCTACAATTGAAAAATATAGTTTGAATCAATTTATTATTGGAAATAAATTTAATATTATGCTGGAAATTAAATTAAAAATAAATAAATGACCTTGTTGGAAAAAAAAACACAGTCTAGTATTTTCTAGAATATTTAGAAATAGATTATTAATATATATATATATAAGAAAAATAAAAATAGAAAATAAAAGTTGCATGTTAAAAAGATTGAAAAATAAATAAAATGAAAATAAAAAATTAAAAGAGGGTTGAAGGGGAGGTGGGTGGCGGGGGCCACCACACCCCCCCCCCCCCCCCCCCCCCCCC
>MU226023.1:4315841-4376910 GCA_018584345.1 Thuja plicata
GGGGAGTCCTCCCGTAAGGGAGATGGAAGGGGGCCCGCAGGGGAGCCCATGGGGACCACACCCCCCACCCCCACCCACACGGTTTAAATGTATTTGTTTATTTTTTAAATTATGTTTTATTTAAATATTAAAATTAAATTATGTTTTATTTAAATATTAAAATTAAATTATGTTTTATTTAATTTTAGTTTTAGTTTTTTTATTAAAGTTTTAAATTTAGTTTTATTATATTAATTAAATTTTGTTTTAGTTCAAAAATTATAAAGTTTATTAAAGTGTTTAAATTATAATATTAAATATGTAAGGTTTTATTAATGTTATTATTATTAGTTTATATGGGATCTCTATTAATTGATTAATAGTAGTATTTACATTAGAAGGGAAATATTGATATATGTATTACAATTAGACAATCGTTACTATTATAATTATAGTTGAAATTTGAGTAATTATTTAATGGATTAATTTATGTGTTAGTTTTTATAAATTAATCTATGGGATTTTTATTTGCACTTTCTTTGGAAAATTATATAGTTTGTTAGTAATTTTAATAGATAAATGAATTTGCATAATGTGATTATAAATTTGTTTATCACTGAATTTTGTTAGTTCTTTCTAGTATCGTATTCATCATTCCAAGATGTATTTTCTGAGTGAATATTAGATAGATTGTGTGTTTCTTTCTCTTTTACAAAACTGCAATGTGTCGGGTGTATGTTGGGATCAGATGACCTTTAGGGTGAAAGCCAGAGGTTTTGGGGTTTTTGTTTCTATGGTGTTTTATGTGCTTCAGTGCATGTTCATGTTGTTATCAATTTTGGTCTCGATATTTATACCCAACCTGATTTGTTTTAGCTTGTCTTATGTGATCATGTGACTGTATTTTAAGTGGTCTTGGTTAATTGAGAACCAATAGTTCTTGTATGGGCGAGAACCAGTTTTGAGAGTTATGTTCTTCTTTTGATGTTGTTTATGATTCTCTGAGAGTGTATCCCTATATGAGCGGGAATCAGTAATGAGGTTTATGTCATACCTTTGTTATGTTCTTTTGTGAACCTAGGGTAGGTTACCTAGTTGTATAGTAGGGGGTGGCTTGTAATAAGTGTCGGGGCTCACTGTTGGAAATAATAGAATGGTGTGTACTGAGAGGGGACGGGTGAATCAGTACCCTTAAAAAATTTATCACTTAACCTTAATACTTTTAGTAATCAATACATTGTATTACCAACCATATGTGCTATTCTTATCTTTATGTATGTTATATCAATTCATAAACTAAATTTGCATGTAAACATTCATAGAAATATTCATGAAATGTAATGACACATGACACAAGATTTGGTAATGCAGAAAACTCATGTTAGAAGGTAAAAACTGTGGTGGGGATGAAACCCACAAAAACTTTACTATCTGCAGAATGGAAGGGGCCGGTTAAGGCTTACAAGTTTGATCACTTTTGATGATCTTACCCTGTTAGGAGTAACATGTAGAGACTGGTTAAGGTCTACTTTGTTAAGAGCTTTAGCAACACTATTTAGTGTGCACTTGGTGAAGAGATTTACAAAGGATTGTTAAATCCACCTTTCTCAAAGGATTTCTTCTATTTTCTACACTTGTTAGAATGTAGTCAAAAATATTCAGTGACTTGAGTATATGCAATCTAGAATTTCTGATTAAAGATCCATTAAATATTACATGTATAATTATCACCTATAGTGACTGATCAATACCTCTGTTCTTCTCGGTAGCCTTGGATCTTGTTTTTGATAACTGATTTCATCTTTAATTGTTCTTATGCATAAAACTATGTCTTTAATCCATAGAAGTGTCTACGACTACAATCATCATCACATCCACATGTTCTGATTGATTACACATCTATTTATACAATGAGTTTTTACCTAAATGAGTTTCATGCATAACGATGATAACTCTATGATCAAAGGTTTACAACTTGACCTTGATCTCATAGTTTGCATGTTTCTAATCAGTTAGACTGATTAAAATAATTACAATTACATTTCTTGACCCTCAAGAAATGGATTTAAAGCTAATCAAGAAGCTAAATATAAAACACAAGTGTTTTATCTGACGTGTAAGTCAGATCCACATTTCTCAGAATTTATAATTGTCTCTCGGTAGACTAGTGCTCAGGTTGCTCTATAGTCTACATGTTGGGTTCCTCTGTGAACTATCTGTCAGGTTCCTCTGTCATCAGCTTGTCGGGTTCCTCTATTGGGTTACTCTGTCGGGTTCCACTTCAACATTTTTGGGTTGCACTAGTAAACTTTGTTGTCGAGTTCCCTTGTGAAGTTGTCTATCGGGTTGTACTAAACTTGTCTTTTGGTGTTGGTGTTACCGATGGTTCAAAATTGTTTTCCTTTGCATACTAATGGAAAAATATGTCTTCACTCACAAGTGGCTGCTAGGATAATTTATTGTAAGTATTCATAACAAGTGATAACATAATAATTTATTAGCGGGTTTTAGTATAATCTAATAAGATATGGTTCCTCACCCATGCTTGAGTGCTATTATAGGCTAATATGGAGGATGATATGATACTTTCCACCTTGAGGGGTGTGTGTCTGACATAGTTAGTGACTTTGTCTATTTGAGAGGTCATTGATACCATGTATGGTCACTTGAGTGCCAGGATCCATTGAGATTTATAAGACAAAACTTAAGGGTTAGACGTACATGATGACACCATATATATAGCTTAGGTTATCCTACGTGTGTTGGTTACCTTTGGTATTGTGTATATTTCCTTATTGTGATTTAGAAAACTTCTAGGATCTTTCTATGCACTTTGTTATGATATTTTGTATACCTTGATGTTTTTCTTCTAGTTGTACACTTGTGTGAGTGGGCATGTTATTATCTCCTCAGCACGGTGGGAGTGGACCTTTGGTTCCACGAGGTCGGGTGGTAGTGATTCTTATTAACATTGATATACGACATTTGTCTTCATGCTTGGATGATCCTTGTTGCAGTTCTCTCTTTCTATTCTTCTGGAGACTTGTTCAATTTCATGATTTGTATATTTGTACCATATTTTTATATTGGTTAACATCCTTACATAGGATGTATTGTATTGTTATGTAGTATTTCATACCCTATGAATTGTGTAGTGGATGTTGATTCTTACATGTATACCTTAGGTATCAGTTGTATATGTAGTCTTATTATATGAGATGTATGTTATTGGAATCAAATGATGTATCCTTTATGTTAATTTTTGTATAAGCATTCTTTGTAGATTAGTTTTCTTAAGTAATTCTACGTCAAGGAACCCTCAAGAATTGTTATCTTTGTTGAGTTGTACTTATGTGTATGTCATGTATTTATTGTATTGCTTCCGCATTTTTATCATTATTGTTTGTAAACATTTAAAAAAAATTATCATGTTAACTACGTTGCATGTTTAGGTTAGTTCTCCTGGGTTCCCTGGCATGGCATTACACTTGCTCTTATCTAGGCACTTTGTAAGCTCCTAACAAGGCTAAGCTCTTAACCAGGGGTACTTCACAAGAGTGCAGAATTATTTGTGGGTGTCATCCCCACATATGGTTCTAATAATAATAACACAATATCCCAACATATAGGTTGACCGAGAAGTGACAAACCAATTTGAGAGGCATATATAGATTAAAAATGACTATAACTCACCTATAGTCTAAATTTCAACCTAAAATAGGGTGAATAGAGCGACTTGGTCTACTTGTTCCTTGACTGAGGTGAATAGGTTGCCTTATTCCTAAAATTTTCTAACAAAATGACTCACAAAATGTATCTCTCCTCATGATCCATTCATATGTATTTTTGTGTGTTTGTCACTTGTTCCTGCACACACACAAAAAAACATAAAATGATGTGTAGAAAGGGATTTACCTAAATCAAATTATAATTTTAAAATCAACCATAAAAATGAAATGAATTAAAATATAATTGAAAGATTTTTAATATGTATTAGAGGCTATATCTAAGAATATTGATGTCTTATACCTTGATTTATGCAATTCTCTTTGAATGTAATCACAGGTGTTGATGCAATAACATAACTCCACAAAAACCTAAAAGAAAATCATAACAGACATGATTGCATAAATATTGTTGAAGCTTTCCACAATGAAGAATATGGTGGGTTGAAATGTCTTGAATTTTGAAAACTTGATTCTTGAATTATTAGATGTGAAATTGTAGTTGAGAGCTCCAATTGACTTGATTGGTTGATTTTATCTTTTGTGTGTCCAAAATGAGGGAACATGCCTTGTTTTTGTACCTCTCCCAACCATTTTAGGGTTCAAAACTTTAATAAAATTGATGTGGGTTTAAAATCTCCACTAAAACCATATGATCGTTAGACATTTCCAATTTAGGGCCAAACATGAGGGAATGGGGTGACTTGTAAGAACAAGGTGGCCCAAGTCACATATTTCCTCCTAAAGTAGTCCTAAATTGGAACTAGAGATCCTATTTGGAGAGAAGATGCCAAAATTAGATGCAGAATTCAGCTGGGATGAACAGAACCAGATACGGGAAGCCATACATGAAAAAATAGGGCTTAGGTGAGAAATAAATTATATAGGGATGTGATTTATGACACTATAGAAAGTGATTGGATTATAATCAATTTTATTATTATTAATGTAAGATTGCACTCTCTTCTTGGTGGATTTATTTCCCATGAGAGTTTCACCACGTACATCATGTGTTATGTGTGGATGTTACTTATTTTATTTATGCATTATTTTTTCTATCTTATGTTTATGTTAATCTTTATTTATTGTTGTTATAAGTTCACATAGGATAGGTTTATTAAGCATGGTTAACAGGCTGACTTTTGGCATCATAAAGGAGGATCTAATCATGGGTTTTCCACAATCTAGGAAACTTAATTGTTGCATATGCATATAAGTTTCATATTTTCATGTTTCTACTATCCAACCCTTGAATTTCATCCTTTAATTATTTTATTCGATAGAAGTTGGTCTTAAAAAAATTTGGTATTGAACCTATTTATTTCCCAACACTCCCATGAGGTTTTTATGAGGAATAATTTAGTTCATGGAAGATTATTAATAAGTAATATTTAGTGATCTACAATCAAAGGCTTCATGATCATGACCCTATTATTTCTAAGAAGTTTGTTCAAGGATAGAAGAATCGCACCCTCTTAGCTTATGGAAAGGATCTCTCAATTTATGAGGAGCTCATCTCCTTTGTTACTGGGCTTCAAATGATGGGTTTTAAGGTTCTCAAAGATGGGAAAGAGATGAATACTATTATAAGTCAATTTTAAGAAGGCAAGGAGAAGGATAGATTTGTTAAGTAAGCATCGGGAAGCTATGAAAAATATTCTATCAATCCCATTTGGGATGATTTTTTGAAGATTACTATGCATTGTATCAGCTTTGATAGTAAGTATACTACCATATATGGTATCCATTTCACTCTCCTTGATCATTTTAGACATAAATTATTGGTTTCCTTTCCTTTTTTTGTTTGAATTCCCTAGATAAATGGATTAAGGACCTTAGAAAGACCTCTAAATATTATATTCTTCATGAGGGACTAATTTTATTAATTATGGAGATGTGAAATAATCCTCCCCTAAAATTCCCAAGAAAGTGTAGAAGAATATTAGGAAGCAGAACCTCATGGTGACTCACTACTCGGATATTATTACTGACTCATAGAATTGGGAGAGAAAGGATAAGGGTGTGAGGAAGAAATGGTGGAAATTGATTAAGATATATTTGTTCATATATTAACTTCCCCTCCATCAAGTCCTAGTAAGGGAAAAAAGAAGAACTTTTCTAAAAGGAGGTTGAGGACACATTCTTCTTAGACCAATGGCTCACACTAGGGATGAACTGGATGGTGATAAAGTGCCCCTTGCAATGGAACAAAATAAGAAGGTAAAAAAAAGGGATTTTTAGCAAAGGTTTTGCTTCCAAAGTTAAAGTGAAGATGGGTGATCATGTGGATAATTCATTTTGTCCTGGTGATTTTTGAACCACCATGGTACCAATAATTTTTTGGTTGATAATATACAAACCCCAGAGAATTTGGTCAAACGATAGGTAATTTTATTTTGAAGGATTTTTCCTACCTTCATGCCAATAATTAGGAGGTTTATGATTTCCTTGATTTAGCACAAGAGGGTGTGGCTAGACAATTCAAGCTAGCAAAGTGGTTCTTTCTTGAAATTGATCAAATTAAAGTTGAACTTTGTGCCCAACATATGAAAACTACTAACATTGGTGATGGGGTTATGGGTATTTATCCTTATTTAACTAATTGGAAAGGCATTAAGTCCACTATGAATTCCATGGCCCGTGAAATTTATATATTGAAGAATGATTATGCAAACAGAATAAAAAGTTTCAAGGAAAAACTACAAGAGGTTAATCAAAATCTGAAAATGATCCACCAAATTAGTCAAATATTCTATCCACAGTAGTGTATAGGGTATTAGGATATTTTCCAATGATATGGAAAATCTCAAATAATATCAAGTGTTAGACAATCTTAGAAAGGAAACTTGGGATGAAGACCCATGCATGAATGCAAGGGTACAAAGGCTACCCTTATTGATGAAATTGGGCCTCCTAGTTTTTTCACTAGGGCTAGCAAAAATAAATCCTTATATGAGAAAAAATAATTGTTCCATTTTGCTAATCTACAAAAAAAGTTTCTTGATCAAGAAATTGAATTTGCTAGTGTTTTAAAAATATGCATTCATCTGTTTGGTGCCTTTATTTTTGTTGTGTTTTGGTGGTCTACTTGGTGTCTGTTGGTTGTCAGTGGTTTGTGCCTTTCTTTTTTATGTTTTGTAATAATGGCTTTGGGTCCCTTCAAAGAAGGTTTATCTTATAATCAAAAAATGCTTTATGATAATTAATGTCATGTTTGATTGGTGGTTTGATTCATCTAATCATATATTAATTTTTAGTAATCAAACATATTTTACAATCTAAAGTCCATAGTAAGCTTGTAGCAAAAATTATTTGTGCGAGTCATAATACTTGATTTATCCTAAAAATTATGTGTATTCAAGGTAAAATCACTTATTATGGGATTAAAACTACTTATTTTTTGTTGAAAATCATCAATCAATTTTTTGAAACCGTCAATCCAATGTTTAAAAACTATTATCACTCAAATAGCTATAACTTATACGATGCTTATATATTTGTCATTTTTTATAGGCATCATGAATTTGGTTTCAAGCAGGGATAACTTTAAGAAACCCCCCTCCCCCCTCCTGAAAAGTATAAAATTGTGGCGAATCACATTTTTTTTGGAGGGAAATTTTTTAATATTGATGGCGAATTGTGGTTCAAATTATGGATATTTGGTGGCGAATTTTTTAATAACATATACCATTTTTATAAAAATATGGCGACAACAAATTATTTTAATAGGAAAATTATTAATTTAATTGGCAAAGCTGGAAAATTATACTAATAAATTATGGCAAAATTATTTCCCAAATATTGTAATTAATTTATTTGTCATGGCGAATGTTTTTCAAAAATACATATAAACTTGGAAATTTAATACAATAGTTGTATAGTTGGTATGGTGATTTAATAATTGGAAATAACAATTAAAGTTTCATTCTCCTAAGTTTTCATTCTCAAAGAATGACACGTGTGATGATTCTGGAGATAGTTTTTAGTAAAGGAGTTATGTCACCACATTTATTCCAAAATGCACCTTCCACCGTTCGTCTCTCTAAATCCAATGGTTCTGATTTGATGTTGAAGTTGCATCGGGTCCCATCACTATGACATCACAGAATCACACGTTCGTTGGATTACAACATATCAACAGCCAAAGGTGAATTTCAGCCCTATTTTTGGTCTTCATAATCTTTATAGCAAACTCTCGGCGGAATCATGACATGTGGTATGATTGATCGTACCAATAAGCCCACAATCAATCATACCACATGTCATGATTCCACCGAGAGTTTGGCGTAAAGATTATGAAGACCAACAATAGGCCTGAAATTCACCTTTGGCCATTGATATGTTGTAATACAACAGACGTTTGAGTCTATGACCTCATTTTTTGACATCAAAAAAGCATAATTATTTTGGCAATCTTCGGTAATATTAGATATAAATATTAATTAATGGCAATGAGTAGATGACATCAATTAAAGTAATGTCAATTAATGGCTGCTTAGATGGATCCTTTCAATTTTCAATGATAGATATGTATTAATTAGCTCGATAGAATAATGCCTTAAAGTTAACGCTTAAATGAAAACATCATGTCATCGAAGGATATTGTTTTCTGATTGTTCAATGATCTTACATCAACGGTAAAGCTTCATTTCCTACCGAAGCTAATGTACTTTGCTTATTATTTTTGTGGAGTGGGAACAGGTTTCAAGTTTTTTATAATAAAGAATTGTTATGTCCACCAGTGTGACACGATCCTTTTAGCCTTCATTATTCCCAAAATAGAAAATGTCTTATCATAAGTGTTGTTTCCAATTTCACCCACTGTTGCATTAAATATGAAATATTTGGAGATTTTTGAACGATAGTTGCCATTTAACTTATGAATTAATTAGATCTTTAGAGGAGAGAAACAATTCCAATCAAGGCTTATAAATAGATGATCTACGCTCATTAATTTATGATTGTGAAAGCAAATTTGTGAAAATAGTCTGCGAATGCTAGGTTCTCTTTGATTTTCAATGGACACTCCAATTCGTTTAAGATGCACTGCCTTGGAGGATCAGAAGGCCTTTTTGGGCCTAGTCACAGACCCAATCCTGGCATTTGTTGCTACGGAGTTGGGAGCCTTCACCAAGGAGATTACAAGGATGGTGTTGGGACGTGAATTTTTGGAGAGTGAAAATAGGTATAGAGTTAACACTGATATTTCATCTTGGTTCTTAGCATCTATGTTGGACCTGGGAGGGGAAAAGGTGGAAATTCTCATGCTTTTGAGGAAATTTTTCAGAGAAGAGTACCTTGGCGACGATGTGAGTGTTGTCGTGTTTGCAAAAATTGGGTTTGGAATTCCTTGGTCAAATGATTTTCCTAGGATTCTACAACCAGGAGAAAATGTGCCCAGGAAACCATTTCTACTAAACCTTGATGTTGAGCAGCTCACGCGTCATCGGAAGTGGGCATAGATTGGGAGGGATTTCCTCCAGAAGTGGCACAACCAGGAGGATACCGAGGACTTTCAATGGCTATAATAATTATCCAAGATTATCCTCTCTTCAAAGTTACACACAGAAGGAAGGGAGCCTGAGCAGGATAGTCCCTGACTATGTCTCCCTCTGTCTCCATCCTTGTCCCTATGAAAAATATAAAAATGTTTTAAGAAATTCAAAGTGCTTTTCTTTTTTGTTTTGATTATAAGAATCGTTAATAGATATGGCCTATCGACATCGTTGAATTGTAAATGTGTAAGGAAATTTTGCCTAATGTAATATAAAATATTTCTGTTGCAGTTTTGTTTCATGTAATAATTAAATGTTTCCAAACTTTATCATTTAATGGTTATATTTATTAGTGTGTATTAAATTAATAATATTTTAAAATCGTAACAATCGTTGGATTATGAGAGATGAACGGTTGAAGATTATTTCAGAAGTACTATGGGTTTCAAAGATCTTTTCTTAAAACCCGCTCCAAAAATGTGACACATGTAATTAACATTTAATTTGTATGCATTTTTAATTTAATATTTATTTAAATTGTTCAAAAAACATGACACGTGAGACTTGTAATGTTCATTTAATTTGTTACATTTAATTTTTAACGAAAGGTTTTGAACATTTCCTTTTTAATAACCTATCGACTCGTAGGCTCATAGCAGCAGAGCTAAAAAGAAATGTTAAACCGTCACCGAAGATTTTGAGACTATAATTTGTGAGAGCCTTAGCCATTCTAACTTCTATCTATCTAGATTTCAAAATATAATTTTGGGTAAGAAATCTAGTCTGACGCATCAGGATTTTGTAATGTCAAAAATTATGTTTAACTTGATTTTGAAATTTTAATTCTTGCATGTACAGTTAGGGTTTTCTTAATTAGTTGGTTATTATCTAAGATTTTGTTAGTAAATATTTGTTATTCTGCATTTTTTCATTCTTCTAAAGAACAATGGGGAAAGCAAAAACTCAAGGCCAAGGGCAAGCAGATGGGAAAACTTTAATAGACTGTAGAAAACTAGTAGAAATACCTGGTTTCACTTATGAGTATCACAATGTTTATGATCCTTCTATCGACTGTCAAAGGAGAGTTATATCAATTAAACATACATTGTGCAATAAGCCAACTAGGCCAAAGAGGTCTGAATTTATAAAATTCAACCTAGTGATAGGTGCAAAAATGAATAAAGTTGCTTCGTGGGATGTAGGTTTGGGTTGCATGTTGTTACTCGAAGTTTTCCCTTGCCCAGAAATTGTCTTGATTTGTGCAGAAAATTATGATGAAGAAAGAAAAGCAATTGTGAATAAAAATAATCAGGAAGAAATTTTTTCAATAACCCAGGAAGAATTTCTCAGTTTTCTAGACCTAGGGTTTGACTGACAAAACTGTAATGTCCATATTGACCTCGGATTGCTGGCAGACAAATATGAGGCAGTCGTGCCAAACGCAAAAGATTCATTTATAAAGGGTCTAATAGTTGTAGAGGCAAAGGCTTTATTGGGTGAGAACCATAAGCCTCCTTATGATTTTAACATTTTTGTGCCATGGGTTCAGGATACTATATCCTCGCTGGCATTTTGCCTGGGAATGGAAAATAATAGGTAAGTGGGTGCCAATATTCTTCAATTGATTTGGGATATCCATTGTGTCAATGAACTAGTAAGATATAATTTTGTTGGACACGTGGTTCAATCGATGCAATAACAATTAGCATTGATTAAAATAGGAAATTCTAAGACATTTAGGTTCACAACCTACTTGTGCTATCTTCCACTAGCCAAGCATGCTGCAATATTAATGAGCAATGGCAACAAGCTTGAAATTCAGATGGGGATAGGACCGACAGGTACTCCAATGAGTCCAATAGGTACTCCAATATATAACTTAACACCTCAGATAAGGATGTATGATAATAGAAGGAATTACAGTAATTTTGTAGATTTCTTTTTGGCACCATTGTACAAAAAAATAACAAGCACTCCAATGCCCAGATTGTCTACTTCATATAGGGATTGCATCCAACTTGGAAGCACAATTCAATTGGCCAATTGGTACTTAATGCAAGAATACACAGTGCTAAGGTTTTACGGATCAGAACAACAACCCCACAAACTTCCAATGCATGTGACAGATAGGGTGTTTGCAGTAGAATATGTACTACAACTTGAGAGCACAAATAGACTCTTCGTTGGCCATTCGATGAAGAGCATATTCCCTTCCTTACCTTTCTCATTTGGAGGGTTAACATTTGAGAGAAAGGCATTCAAAGTGGCAAAAACAATTTTATAAATTTTTCAATTTGATTTAGAGTGGTACTAGAAGTATGATCCACTCAATGTCATTCAAACAATGCTTGTTGCTAATAAGAACTCTGCAAACTTATTTCAACATGAAAGTAAACCATTTCTAGAGAAGTTGAGAAACAAGGATACCTAGGATAACGTTACAAAAGAGATGGAGAAATTTTTCACTCAGGAAAAAATTTTAGTTGAACAGTTGTCATCACAAATTATGACATCAATAAACCAGGGCATTGTACAGCCTAGAATGTCCTACAATTTCTACGAAAAAGGTGCTCATCCATCAAACATAAAAATACCAAATAAAATAACAGAAGAGTGTAAGGATAGAAAATGGACTCAAACAAAAATGAATGGATTTTGGAGTATGAGAAAGGATCTTGGTGAACCAAATACTAGTGCAGATCTGGATGAAATAGATGAGGATATAGAGCTTAACAAATTGTGGAATTTGGAGCATCCTACCATGGCATACGATAGCAGTTCTCCAAATAGTCGGGATGATAATATACCAATTTCATTTACTCCAGCTCATAGTGGAGTCAACGACTACCATAAACAAGTATATGGAAAAGGGGCAAATATTGTGGAAAAAATGGGTTATAAAGGTGGCAGTTTGGGTCCCACAGGAGAAGGCATCTGGATTCTAATTGTCGTATAAAAAATTGATCATGGACCTAGTGTAGGCCTTGGGTTTGGAGAGGACACATTATATTCATCAGGAACCACTGTGCCCACAAGAACATCCATTGCCACGGGTGGGATTCGGGAATCTACTATTATTGGGTCTGGTAGTGGGACTGGGAAACTTATACAACAAGTTCCCTCTCTAAAGAGGCCAGTAGAATCTACACAGAATCCCATAGAAGAAGATAGTGTCAAGAAGAAAAAGGTTTCCATATCAATGACACTCGATCCTAAAGAAATGTTTGCACTTTCAGGTTCAGCAAAACCCTCTAAAAGTTTAAATCCTCAAATAGCATTAGTTAGATCAATAGGCATTGCAAGCTCTGGTTCACCTTTCAAACATTCAAATCCTTCTGCAACACAAGATTTTCATTTCAAATATTTCTATAAAAAATTTGCAGAAACAACAACCAAGAATAAGGAAATAAAGAAGACATTATAGACTGGTACCCTTACTGCATCTATAGAGGAACAACATGCATCCAACAGGGTGTTTCCAACATATGACCCAAACAGAGACATGATGGAGTTCATGGTTGTTATTCCACCCAAAAAAGATGGAAACCCACCAGAGAGTCAAATAAATCCATCTGAATTTCAAGTTAGCACTCTCCAAATGGATTTTTCCAAAGTTAAAAATATGGACAAAATCAATGTGTCAAATTCTACAAACCAAGTGGTCTACTGTGCACTGCTAAAGCTAGAAAGAGAGAAAAGTAAGCTCGAGAAAAATATAGAAAAGTTACAGGAAGACATTGCCAATGAAAAAGAAAAGAGGAAAAATTCAGAGAAAAGTTTGAAATAATTACAAAAAAATATTAAAAAATAACCTCTACATCAGAAAATACATAGCATGAACATGCGGAGGCAGTAGTGAACGAACAGGAGCAGGTAGAGCTGAAGGAAATGAGGGGAAATTGGCGAAAATTAGTAAAAAACTAGAGGAAGAAAGAGTCACTTCACAAAAGTTATTTAAAACCATGGAGAGTAATGTTGCCTCCAACAAGGAAATGCAAAAGCAATTGGACTCGCAGGAAGATAAAGCCAATCATTGGGAACACAAAGCAATGGAAGAGAAAAATAATTGTGAAAAAATGGCAGAAGAACTAAAGAAGGTCAATAATACAATTCAAACTTTAACAAATACTAGTAATAATTTAGTGAAGATTACTAAAGAACACATTTGGGGGAAAATATTGGGGATGTCTAATAGCTTGTTTGAGTGGTTTGAAATGTTTCAAAGTATGAGAGTATGTTATGTGAAGCTCCATAAGAACATTGAACAGAACATGGATGTTGTCAAGAAAGAAAAGAAAGAAAAAGATATTATGAAACAACTCTACAGTAAGAGTGATAGTTATCTATCAAACAAGGGAATTATCACCCGCCTTGATGCCTCAGTAAAGGTATCAAGTATCATTCAAAAATGTGAGAAGCTACGGGAAGCACAGGAAATGGATGACAAAGCTAAGAAGAAGATCTTAAAGATGGAATAAAGGAAAGTGAATTTGGAAATTCTTGGTTTGCCTAAGGGATTTGACGCAAATAAGTTCATTGGAAGAGAAATTTACAAAATAAGGTTGGAGGACAAAATAAATATTGATTTACGCTTTCTTCCTACAGACATATCTCTTGATACATTCATGGATTTCATCAAACCAGTGAGAACTTTGAATGGAGTTTTAGAAGAAACAGTGTTGTCAAGTCACACTTCCAAATATGAATTTCTAACGAAGTTGCAAGAGTGTGACTATACTATGAACCAAATTGTTCTGCCATCAGAGGATGTTTGGACTGGCCTACAAAGATTGCTCTGAATTTTGAACTACTGTAAATTGTAATATATTGAAAATGAATACAAAACAATTTGTGCTCTATCTAATTTTCATGTTTTCCAATTTAATGTATGTTGAGTTACTCTATTTTATTTAGCTATTCTTAGTTGATTTACTCTGTTATATGCTATTGGAAATTTGGAATACAAAATTTCATTTAGCAATTTCAAATTCAAATATGAATGATTGTTGATGATACGATACAAACTACAGTAATGATACTCTTTGTTCTCAAATTTTAATGATGAAAAATAATACATTATTGCTTTTATAAAATGAACATTGAATGATAGGATATAGTAGTTAATAAGTTCAAAAAATACCTATTGATTTCTATTGCTAATTTAGCAAAAAAAATTCTAAATTTGTCAATTCATGTCTGCGTCGTCGTCGTCATCTAATTCTAGTAATCCAGTTCCTTCATTGTTCTCTTCATTTTCATTTGTGTCTTCTTCACTCTGACCTCCACTTCTATGAATCCCACTCCCATCGCCACCTATATTTGTCCCACTCAGAGTCAGAGATTGGTTAATGGTGTTTCCCAACCCTCTTCTTTTGCATCTTTTCTTCTAGATTTCTATTGCTTTTTGATAAGGAAAAGTATTGACATCATATCTAGATGTGTAGACCCTCAAGAATGTTTCCAAATTCTTGTCTAGTTTGTTTCTTAGCTTTGATTTTAGGAATCCCAAAGCACTTAAAACTCTCTCATCCTCCACCGAACCCAATATCATGGTTTGACATAGATCAGCAAGCTTGAAGGACTCTGAAATTTCATCACGCAACATTGTGCTCTATTTTAGTTATGTCCAAAGCCTTGTTGTCGAGCCCTCCGCATGCGGGTTATGCATTAATTGATATTGATGCTTCATAGTCCTTGCAAAAGTGTCTGATTTCTATCTAAGAAGACCTTCATCTAAAATTCCATTGATAGTCACTCCATTGAATTCTACAGATTTGCAAAATTCCTTTATCAAAGTCAACAGCCTATTATGATAATCTTCCTTAGAGTTTAAGTGCCAATATCGAGGAAACACAATTTCCATGCCCTCAAGAAATTTTTCATATGGGAATCGGGATCTTATTTTAGAGGAAACTTTATAGGTTATGTCCCTTGCATTAGTTGCTATAGACTCAAAGATCTTTGTAAACTCTTCCCTTGTAACTCTTGTAGCTCGCTTCTTTGGGGCACTATAGTACATTGGTATCTGAAATCCCCTTACACAAACACATAAATCTCCATTTTCAATGATCTTTAAATAACTATCAGTATTTTCCAAATCTATTAGTTTCCTCCAGTGATTAAATTTTTCATCAGATAAATTTGGGTCATTTTGATAAAGATTATCGAGGACTTGGCATGACATTTTATGCAAAGTAGCATATTCTACAATATACATGGCTCTTTGCTAGGATTTTTTCATAATGAACATCATTTCTTCTATCATGGGAAGAAGAGATGATAAATTCAAAAGTGTCTCTATATTGCTTAACCTCCGAAGCAGGTCGCCACATCTCTGATTTTCTGCATTGTCACAATTTTCATACATAAGTCCAATCAAAGATTGATATTCAGAAAAAACTCGATGCGCTGGTCCATCCAAAGAGATCCATCTGGTATCAAAATCTTTTAGAAGCTTGTTTCCATTGGTAATTCCATCAGCAAAGTGTTGAAATTCCCTAAAATGTTTGGGACTTTGAAAAAAATATGAGTACAACTCTCTTAATAAATTTTCAACATTGTTTACTAAAGGAAACTTCTTCACAACTATAAAAGCAAGATTCATCTTGTGGGCCATACAATGAATGCCAACAACATATGGTGAAAAAGAAGTATGCATCTTTGTGCAAAGACCATTCCTTTGACCTTGCACTACTGAAGCTCCATCTTCTCCAAAACAGATCAACTTCTTTGCTATTGGCAATTCATCCATAGCTCCATATTCAATTAAATGGCTCTTTACTAATTGAAATGAAGTTTTTGATGTCGCATTGTCCCTAAATTTTGCAATAGTTAGTAGATGTGGTTGGCGGACATTATTCAATACAGTATAAACATGCATGCATACCCACAACATATTATCTATTGTTGTAACTTCATTTAAGGACAATGCAATAAAGGTTGACTCTTTTATTTTTCTCTGTACATCCTCTATTTCAACCTGGGCAATACAACTTTCCCATTCCCATCCACTATTTATTGACCAATGAGTGATAGGATAGTTAGGAACTTTTAGAAAGTGTAACAAACCACTCATTTCTGGATAGTCTGTCATTGGACGCCCTCTGCTCAAAATATGGAAAACATTACTTAATTGAATAGCTTTTCTGCATTTTTTTACTTCACTTGCTTTTTCCAAAAATAGCATTAATAGAACCTTGAACTTCACCAAGCTTCGTCTTAAATTTCTGAAACAAATAATATTCCTCAGCATGCCTTTGATGTTGACATTGCTCCTTTTTATGTCTTACCACTTTTATTTCCTTTCCATCTATAGTTGAGGTTTCATAAACCTTACCAACATGTTTCTCTATGGTATCTATTTTAAGCTGCAACCTCTTTTCTTTTTTATACTTTCAACTAAAAATTATACAAATGCATTCTACTAGTGTCTCACCTACAATTGGATTGTCCACGGGTTCAATGAATGGATACTTTGTTTCCCAATAAAATTTAAATCTCCTGGACATATCCCATTGATGATCAGTTTTTTCTTTTAATTTTTCTCTCCCTTTAGTGTTACTATTAATTGAACCATCATCATCACCGAAGCCGATCAATTCATCCTGGTACTGGTTATTTACTTGAAATTCATCTTCAAGGTCAACTTCATCAAAGATATCAGGTTCTGCAACTTCATCACCAGATTTATTAGGTTCCCCATTTTGTTGAATAGACTCATGTGTAAGTTGATAACCTCAAAGTTGTACAGGTTCCTCTGATGACGTACCTTCCTCACTTTGACCAACACCATTGTGTCTGTCCCCCGCCAAAGTATGAAGATATTTTTCTGCATTTCATTGGCCTCTCTTGGACATCTCCAAATTTTCCACCTTCAATAGTCCTCTTCCTATTTAACTTTGATTGTGACATCTCCAACAAATTAAGGCTGCAATAAAATTTTACTTGAATAAGATACTAAGGAATCATAGTCTTTTCGGTTCACTACCAATCGCAATTGTTATCTCAGAATCAACTAATTTTTTGTACTCCTAAATCTCTTGAAACTATCCTTATACACAAATGCTTATTTCAAATTTTGGCTTAGGGGACGACAATTACATATGATAACAACTAATATTTGGCGAACCCCGTGTAATTTCAAGTAATTGATTAGGTGAATAGGGCGGGAATTTGGGACACGGTTAAGTATGATGCATGGTGAATTGGGTCCTAGTGTAAATAAAAATTTAACTTGGGATAATGGGCCTTTGGTGAATGGTGATCCTAGATAAATACCCCTTCCTTAATCTATGGCGAATAATAGTAAATATACAATAGATAAATGGGCGAACAACCCCACTATCATAGTGAAATTACATGCAAATAGTGGCGAACAACCCGACCACTATATGTGTCTTTTATAAAATTTGGGCGAACCGGTCAACCAGTATACTACACATTTTTTTGCCAATTTCTATACGCTCGATGGGACATACTCACCAATTGGTGAAGAATCACCACTAAAACAATCCCTGGTTTCAAGCTGAACATTGTGGTGTAGACATATTTTTCATATCAAATCATAAATAATCAAAATTAATCCTTCTATTTCAAATCTCCAATAAAAAATATTTCATACATATGTTATCATTTTTTATAATGCTCTTTAAAATTTCTCAAAATTTCACAAGGATTCTAACAATATATTTTTATCTAATTTGAAATCTTTTGTTGTTTTCTTTGAGCTATCAATGAATGCTTCTTTTCTACATTGTTGAACATAGAAGCACAAAAAAAATTATTTTCAAGTAAAAGTACAAAACATCAAACTTCTAACATATATTTTGTGTAGGATGGTCATTTAAAGACAAGTATCTTGATCATTTATCTTTTTTTTATTGTGTATTTTTTGTGTTTTCAAATAACCACAATGATGGGTTGCAAAGAACTTCACTCTTCAATTTGGATTAATAATTTTCAAGTGTCTTTTAATCTCAAAGTACATTTTTATGATCTCTTCTTGTTCCTTAGGATGATCCTTAAGATCAAAAATAAATGTTTTTTTAAATTTTATTTGTAGGGGGGTGATCTAGGGGATTTCATCACTGTAGAAGGAAACCTCAACTTCAATTCTCTAGTGGAGTATAAATATTGAAGGTTTAATTGAAAGACAAAACTCTTGGACGTTGTAATTTTTTCATTTGAGTTGAGCCACCAAGAGCTTTATAGCTTAGGAAAGTGAAGGAGAAGAGTGGGTTACTCTCTTCTCCTACTTCAACTTTTTTACATTTTAAAATTTACATATTAGGGATCACATGCCCCTGTGGCATATAGAATATTACCTAAAGACCTTTTGATTATTGCTTAATATGGTTCAATATAAAATATTATATCTGAAGTTACTCATCATGTGCCTTCCCAAGTATATATGAAAACTCTTTGAACACATTATTGAAATCCTCCAAAGTAAAGGAAAAAGTGAGATCTTGTACCACTAGATCTCTATCTATCAAATCTTGAAAGATAACTACCCTTCACTATCTTGACATATTTTGTTGTGTTGGAATACACTACATCAACAATTCAACTTGATTAATCATAGGCTTGTTAGTCTGTTTTCTATGTTTATTTTTGGTACTTTTAAACCTCACCATCTTGAAACCCAATTAGTTATTATCCTTCTTTATCCTTAGATTTTTTAATCTTCTATCTTTATACTTGTATAGGTTGTTAGGAATAACAGTCCACCAACATAACTGAGAGGGGGTGAATCAGTTGTGGGACATTTTTTAAATATTAAACATTATAAACCAAAACTTTAATACAAATTATAACACAGTAAATGAAACACCATAACACAATCTTTTTTTGTCGAGGAAACCATGTTAAATGTAAAACCCCAATGGGAATTAGCACCCACAAATAATGTACTAAGAGCATAGTATCCCTGCTAAAAGATTTAACCCTGTTAGGATCTTATTAATGCATTACAGTACATAGTCCCTATTAAAGGATAGACCCTATTATAATTCAAGAGTAACAGAGGCTCACTACCCAGGTACACTTCTTAAAGAAGGTTAAATCAACCTTCAGGACTTATTGTCCAAAATACAAGTGTATATGAAATATACAATCCACTGAACTATCTAATAGTAACAGTCTTTGCTTGATCATTTCCAATCAAGTCTCTTAATCACAACCTCTACTCTACATCTAGAAGACTATGCACAAACAATCTTGCAACTTCCACACTTCCCTGTTACCACACTGTCCACAAAAGAAAACAACTTTCTTTTATACAAGTTTACAATAAGCAATTAGGTCAGCCAATTAAGACTTCCCCAATGCACAAATAATTGCATAACCCCTTGATAAGATACACATGGTACCTATAACAAGTATACATCAATAAAAAATTATTAAATATAATCCAAGATCCTTAATCCATGCTTGTAATCCATAATACACACTATATCTCTGAAGTCATCCCCAAATAGGTCTTCTCCAAAACACACGCCTCAGTTGACGTCGCCGAGATTCTTGCGACCCAAGAATCATAAAAACATTCCTCAACATATATTTTTTTATTCCTCAAGCTCGCATAACATGAATCAATATCGCACGCAAGTTATCCTTAAAACTCAGAGACTAACTCTGTCATAGTTCACTGTCACTGTCCAGTACCCAGTCTACACTAAAACAACTGTAAATTACTTCATCTGAAATATTAAGACACGCAACCATAGACATAAGATCACAACACATACCTATACACATCCTCATCTTCACATGCTTTGAATAAACTTTACAGTACCCGTACACTTATGTTAGTCAACTAAGCAACAGTAATAACCAGTTTGTTCTGTCTCAATAGAAACATATGTTGACATCAGTGAAAAAATGTGAATATCAACAACAGAAACATAAACCAATTCCAAAAATCTCCCCCTTTGGAATTGATAGTAACATTTGAGAAAAACTATCAACCCAAAAGTACTCCCTCTTAATATAATCTTCTTAATATTCTCAACACAACTCTCCCTAAAATAGTATGGATTTTCACACTAAATCTCTCCCCCTTTGACATCAATGACAAAGGGAGCCATTACTCTACTTCTGACCATCTTTCCTCTGCAAGGTGTATCTTTTTCAAATATTCATTCTTGTAAAAGACAAGTGCATAACCAACCAAATATGTTCTATATTTTTCCTGCAATCACTCCCCTGAGGAGTAGATCCATACATCAAGTTCAGAAAATGATATAGCTCTGAAAGACACTAGACTGATGCATTCTTGCATCAATTTAGTTCTCATAAGGAGGGGCTCTCATCCCAAGCATACCTTTGAGATACTCAAAGGCATCCTTTGGAAAAAAAATTTTAAATATATCTGCTATTTGTGTTGATATATTCCAATCTAATCTCCTTCTCTACAACCTTGTCTCTCAAGAAATGATACTTGATGGAAATATGTTTAGTCTTCGAATGCATAACTAGATTTTTTAACATATTCATTGTGCTAGTGTTATCACAATGGATAACCACTGGCTCATCAAAATTTATCCCATTGTCCTTCAGCATTTTCTTCATTCAAACAATCTGTGTGCAATTTATAGGAGTAGCAACATACTCTGATTCAGCAGTAGACTAAGTTATACAGTCCTGCTTTTTACTTAACCAAGAAACCAATCTTTTCCAAGAAAGAATGCACCACCACTTGTACTCTTTTTGTCATTAAAATTTCCTCTCTAATCAACATAAGTATAAGCATGAAAAACAAAATCATCATATTTTTTATACCATAAGCCATAAGCCATAATCCAGTGTTCCTTTCAGATATCTAAATATTCTTTTTACAGCAGCAAGGTGTGTTTCTTTAAGATTTGCTTGACATCTTTCCATAATTCCAACTACATTAGCAATATTTGGTCTAGTGTGAGTCAGATATTGTAGGCCTCCAATCATAGATTTTTAATTTGTCTGAAAACACTCTGAGATTCATCAGTAGTAGTAAGATTGTGACTAGTAACCATAGGTGTTCCAATAGGTTTACAATCTTTCATTCCAAAAAAATTCAACATTTCCTAAAGATACTTGTTCTAAGAAATAAAAATACCATTCTTGTTGAAGACATTGATTTTTCCATTAGTATATGCAAGGGGAAAACACTTCTTTAAACCCTCAGTTACACTTACACCAAAAGACAGGTTACAGTTCAAACCAAAAGTGCTAAGTATAGAGAAACCCGACGACATACTTTTACAGTGCAAACCTAAAATGCTAAAGAGGAAACCGACAGAGGAACCCGACAAGAAAATTACACTGTAAACCAAAAGAGAAGACAAGAGAGGAATCCGACAGAGCAAGGGAGTCCAACAGATAGTTCATAGAAGGAACACTAAAAAAAATTTAGAGCAACCTGAGCATCAGATATGGAAAGTCAGTTATATCCCGAGAAAAGTGGATCTGACTTCCACGTCAGATAAAATAGTTATGTTTTATATTTAGAGTTTAGATTTGATTTAAAACCATTTCTTGAGGGACAAGAAAGATAATTGTAATTGTTTTAATCCGTCTAACTCATTAAAAACATGCAAACTAGGAGATCAACGTCAAGTTGTAAATCTTCAATCATAGAGTTATCTTTGTAATATGTGAAACTTAATTAGGTCAATCTATTGTATAAATATATGTGTAATCATTCATTTCAAAATGGATGTGAGGATGAAATTAGCCAAGGAGAACATCTATGGATCAGACTAAAAGTTTCAAGAAGCAAAATAGCAAAAAGATGAATTTGGTTATCAAGAACCAAGAATCAAGGCTACGGAGCAACAGAGGTATTAATGAATCACATTAGGTGATACTTTCTACATGTGATTTTAATGGATCTATAATCAGCAATTGAAAATTTTATACACTCAGGTCAAAGAGTATTTTTGTCTACATTCTAACAAGTGTAGCAAATAGAAGAAATCCTTTCAAGAAAGGTGGATTTAACAATCCTTTGTAAATCTCTTAACCGAGTGCACACTAAACAGTGTTGCTAAAGATCTTAACAGAGTAGACCTTAACCAGTCTCCACATAATACTCCTAATAGGGTAGATCATCAGAAGTGATCAAATTGTAAACCTTAATCGGCCCCTTCCAATCTGCAAATAGTGAAGTTTTTGTGGGTGTCATCCCCACCGCAGTTTTTACCTTCTAACAGGGATTTTTTGTGTTACCATATCTTGTGTTATGTGTCATTACATTTCATGAATGCTTCTATGAATGTTTACATGTTTGTTAAGCTTATGAGTTGATATAACTTACACAAATATAGTATAGAACAAATGGTTGGTAATACAATGGATTACAAAATGGATTAAGGTTAAAGAGATAAAAAATTTAGAGGTACTGATTCACCCCTCCCCTCTTAGTACATACTTTCCATTATTTCCAACAATTGGTATCAGAGCTAAATCTCTTATTTGAAAACTTTTAAAGACTCGAGAGAAAAGATCATACAATGGAGAAGTACAAGCTTGACAAAATTATTGAGAATCAGAAGCTAGAAATATAGAACTTCTATGAACAATATAAAGAAGCTAGAATCAAGATGAGACAGTTACTAGATGAAATAAATATTATGGCATCTCACTGTAATGAAACAGACTACCAAGAGGAAGAGATACCTGATCTATTTGAGTCTTTAGGATCTACAACAAGCAAAGCATTAGACACATCAAAAGAAAGCATCACAAACTTAAATGAAATCAATCAACATCTAGCTAAACAAGTGAAATCTCTGTAAATCGGTCAAGAGACACATATGGTAAGAATGATTGATGTCATGAACAATGCTAGACAAGTTGAGCAAGAAAGAACACTAGCTATTGATGACAAGAGGAATATTACTGAAAAGCTACAAGAGAAAAAGTCATAAATACAAAGACTTACATAATATCATCATGAGATCACAAATCATATTATTCTTATGAGTCTGGAGGCAAACAGAATGAATCAGAACTCATTGAAAGAATAGAAGCTATCGATGAGCTAAGAGAAGAAAATGAAAAGTTGAAACATGAAGTAAGAATTCAACAACAACATAATTACATGATCAAGAGAGCTTAAGAAAGCACCAAAAGGATGGAATTCTTTCCTTATTTCTTACAACCATTCCTTCTTCATTCATTTTGTTTCTGAAAACCCACTTAGTTTCTATAACATTCTTATCTTTAGGTCTAGGAACTAATTCCCAAGTGTTATTTTTATTTATCTGTTCTAATTCTTCCTGCATGGCCTTAGCCCAATATTTGTCTCTACATGCCTCGCCAGTATTTTTTGGTTCAACTTGAGAAATCAAAAAAAATCATCTCTTAATCTCGATCTAGTCATCATGCCTTTATTTGCATTGCCAATAATTTGATTTTTAGGATGGTTTTTCTTAACATACCTTGGAGTCTTAGGAATTTTAGTAGAATAATTTGATTCATCTTGACATACCTCAATCTCATGATCAATCTCAAAAGCTTCTTCATGATTTTCAGTAACCTCCTTGTTCTCTGTAATATGGTTACAGTCATATATTCTTTCTGGAATCTAGAACTTTTCATCAATCCTCACATTAGCACTTTCAATCATCTTCCTCAATCTCAGATTAAAACATTTATAATCTTTTCTCTTAGTGGAATAACCAAGGAATATTTCTTCATCACTTCTAGCATCAAACTTACCTATCTCATCATCCTTTTTGATATATTATTTACTACCAAATATTCTGAAATATTTCATAGTAGGAGTATGATTAAACCATAATTTATAAGGAGTCTTAATTGTACCTTCTATGATGTGAATTATGTTCAAATTATAAAAAACACTACCAATAGCTTCTCTCTAATGAACATGTGATACATTTCCTTCCAGCAACATAGTTCTGACAGCATCTAATATTGTTTTTCTTCTTCACTCTGCAATCTCATTCTCTTGTGGTGTTCTAGGAGCAGATGTTTGTCTATATATTTCATGCTCTTCGTAGTAGGTATTTAACAAATCTGAAGTAAACTCTCCACCTCTATCTGATCTTAAACATTTTATCTTTAAACCTGATTCATTGTCAACTTTTTATTTGATTATCTTGAATTTTTCAAAATCCTCAAATTTCTTTCTAATTTATGTAACCCACATCATCCTAGAAAATTCATTATGTTGCTCAATGCCCCAATAAGAATCTTAATAGTGATGAAGAGGATAATAGAAATCACGGGAAGAAGAAAAAATATAATTTATTTTTTAAAAACACTTCTAAGAAAAAGAAAATCCTAATTGCTTATATAACATATAGTTGCTCATAAGAGTTTATTGAGGAAGGAGGAGAAAATTTGTTTATGACTATTGCAAGTGTTGAAATTGTTAATGGCTCTGATATTGATCTTGTGGTTGATCTCAAGGGTGAACTAAAATGTGCCCTTAATGAAATCAAAAAACTTGAAAAGAAAGCTCTAGTACAAAAAGATCAAACTCAAAGAGACACTAATAATGTAGCTCACAAAATTGATGAATTACAAAATCAAGTTTCAAATCTAAAACTAAAACTTGAAGAAAACAAGAAAATCCTTGAGGTCAAGAACGGTTAAAGAGTAAAGAAAATGAATTTTTTTCTTTTAAAGCAGAAGTTGTAGCTTTGAAGAAAAATTTAGTTAATAACAATACTTTAAGAAATCAAAAAGATCACAAAGGCAATGGTGTTCCAGGATTTACAGAGGCCAGTGTTCAAGCAATCATGTTGATGTTGAAAAAGATAAAACTATTGACAAGTAAATTTTTCAATCATAGCTTACATTTTTTTGGCCATTGTTTTATGTATAATCAATATGGACATAGAGAAAAATATTGTAAGGTTATGGTTAGGAGAGGGCCTATTTTTTAATAGAAATATTTTTAATATGCTGAGCAATTTAAAGTGTCATAATTGTGGGAATTGTGGGCACATAGAAAAATTCTGCAAACTTGCTTCTGGAAAATAGAAAATCAAGACAAATAAAGCTTGTTCTAGAACCAATAGAACAAAATTATTCTGGAAACCAAAGCAAGTTGGTGTAAAGGTTGTAGTTGTGATTGTTCAAAAAGAACAGCATCCTCAAATAGAAGATCTATGGATTGTAGATAGAGGGTACTCTCATCACATGATTGGTGATAAGAGCAAATTTGTTGAGTATGAAGAGTTTACTAGTGGTTCAGTCAGGTTTGGAAATAATTTGAACATGTTTTGTAATAGAAGGAAAAGAAAACATATTTCTATATAATGTTACTCTTGTGACTGATGGTTATTATGTAGAAGCTATGATTCATAATCTTCTCAATGTAAGTCAGATATGTGATAATGATCTCATGGTATCATTTGTTGGAAATACAATAATGGGAAAGCAAGATGCTGAGAGGGGGGGTGAATCAGATCTTCAAATTTAAACACTTAAAACAAACTGATCCACATTCATACTTATATGAATCTAATGTAATATCAAATAAAATTCACACCATGAAATAAATAACTCATAACACAAGAACTTGGTAACCCAGAATCCCAAATAGGTAAAACTAGGGTGGGGATGACACCCACAAAATTCTTCACTACTGCAGTAATAAAGTGTGTCTGTTAGGGCTACAAAAGTTGATTAAAAAATGCAATCTACCATGTTAAAGGTCTGCCCAGTTAAGAGCTAAAGATCATTACAATCTACCCTGTGAAAGGATTTCAAATTACAATAAAGTAAGCACTATGTTAGGAGATTTAGAAAAGGTCTGCTAGAACCATTTTGTTAAGAGATTTTCACCTGATACAATGATTAGAATATTTCAAGTAATGATCCTTCGTTATGCACTTAGATGTTGATGACGGATCTCCTCTTTCTAGTACCTTCTATGATCTCACAATCTGATATAACTTTACTCTGTTGTTCACTATGATGTCACTCTGCTTGATCTCTGCTTCTTAACAAAATAACCCTTTGTGCATTCCACTTCTAAATGCAGTCACCACTTCTCTCCACACACTCTTACAAAATAGGTTTAGAAGCAATCATATATATCTGTTCAAGTCTGATAGTGAGATCTAGATCAATGATCAAGATCTAATACCCATACCTCCAAGGTATAACAATTAATGACTACAACAGATCATGCATAGGATAAAACAATTAAATGCATAACTGACTCTGTAGGAAAATATTAAATGCATACATAGGTTGGCCCAAAAAGCTTATACAAGTTAGCCTGAACACTTATCCTCAAAGTTTGAATCATTCCAGACATGTATACAAAAACTGTTCTGCTCGGCACTTAACACCTTTGTCGCTCGGCACTAAGTATCCTACTCGGCTCGGCATGATACAACTCGATAACTTGAATACTGCTCGACAATGTTGCTCGACCTTGAATAGTTTTAGCTCAGCCACAGTGATAGCCAACTAAAACTACCTAAGTGAATGACTAAGTGTTGGTCACTAATCATCAATGGAACTTAGAGATTAACAATCTCCCCCTTTGATATTAGTGGAAAAAACACACTTATCATTTCTTCATTTCATTCCATCAAAATGTTGCCTAAGTATACTAAGTACTCCCCCTAGGAATATTGATGCAGAGGCTGGTGGTCTTCACCAATCTTTTCTTCCACTAGACTCCACATCTTAAGTCTGCACTCACTCAACTTACCCATTCACTCACAATTGGTTTAATGTTGTGACTAACCCCAAACCACTAATGCTTCACTTCCTTCAATAACCTACCAACTAGGATTAGCCTCTATAGATCCACCACTCCACTGAAACAAAGAGAAACTCTCTTCTCATTCCTCACACACAACCTAAGGTTTTCACCAAAGTAATCTACTATGCATTCCCATATTTGAATGCAAAACTCTTACTTGTTGTCCACTATGACAGTCAACACCAACCCCTCTGAACTTTTAATGGTCTGACCCTATCCTTGGGTACTCTGACTTCTCCAATGCCTTTGACATGAAGGTAACTCTACCTCCTTAGACTCCTCTATGTCTCCAAGACCCTAACTCCTTCAAACAACCCTCTGACATATGTATGAAGGAAAACTATTCAAACTTAAACTGTCACTGTCCTCTTTGATATACCTATACACAGAGGTCTATAACTCTTGAACCCAATCGTATTTGGAGAATCCCTTCAGTGAGGACGTGTGAAATTAGGTTACCTCCAACATATCTCAAACTAAGAATGATCCAACAGTTCAATATAGAGATATGGCCCCCGCACTAGACTGCATTTTTGTGAGACAATCATTCATTCACCTTCTGCAAACTACCCTCTTCCTCAATCCAAAACACGTGCAACCTGTTGCATGGTCTTCTGCAAGAAAAAAATAATATAATACATGTAATTCCCCATCACTTAAACATGCCTGGGGTTCTGATCAATGTTAGATATAAAAGATCTACTTTTTAGAAACTTATTGATTCCCTAGTAAGGGTTTGATCGGTTTATACAAAAATCTGAATATCTTTTCCCACACTTAATGAAATCGAGTGATACAAAAACCAAAATGAAGTAGATTCAATCCTTCATGGACTTCAATTATAGAATAATAGAATATATTCAACTTCCTTACCATAGACTCAATGAATTCAGATTGTATAACAGAACAAAGCCATAAAATAATGCAGAATACCAAAACTTTATTGATCAGAAACTGATTACATTTACTCCCCCCTCATTCTCCAAGAATTACAACCACTTATATTCTTGTTTCATCCTTAGGAACCAATTCAAAACTCCCCCAACTAACTTTTCAACCAATCCTTTAATCGGTTGTCTCTTAATCCTACGTTGTCAACTTTGACAACAAGTTGTCAACCTTGACAACTTACATGTAGTTTGGATTTTTACCATTTGTATATTGTTGAATTAAATCAAATGGTCCTTCATAGACCTTATAAACTTAGAAAATAATTAAATCCCTACTTCTACCCTTCAAACCCTTACATTATCCCTTTAGGCCTTATTTTGCCCACATGGCAACATTACATCTTTTTGGCACTTTTAGTGCATTTCATTATATTTTGTGGCTCTATTGGCCAAATTACATAGATTTAAGATATTTTAGGCCTCCCTTGTCTTCATCTCTCCTTGGATCTTCATCAAGGATTCATGGTGACCCTTATGCTCCAGGTGCTCCTGCACCATACTCCCCAATTTTGAAAATTTTCCAAGTCTCTTGGAAACCTGTAAACAAAACAATGTCAGCAAACAAAACCATTTGATTTTCACCTTTGGTTTGAAAAGATCATCATTAATGATCCATGACATCTTCTGTTGATGTTGCCTCATCATGCACTCCTACATCTTCATTCTTGATTTTCCTCCCATGGGAAAAATGTAGACCACCAACTGGTCAAAAATATGCACTTCATCCTTAGTGTCATGCCTTGAGACCACTACTGCTATCTGCAACTCTTCATTGTCCTCAAACTTGAAGTCTCTTCCCATTGATGCCAATGCATCTTGGATCACATGCCTCTCCTCTAGGCACTCCAAACTATCTCCAGCATTCATGGATGCCTCTTTAGCCACACTAATGACCCCACAATCAGGTTCTTCCACACCTATTTCCAACTCCTGTTGGTCTTCCTCCTCATGCCTTTCTCCTTGGCATACCAACAACTCACCAGTCATATTGGCCTCCACTACAACCATGCTATCATGCTGCTCTTCCTCATTCATCACCAAAGGAAATTGTGCTACCCCCAACTGAAGAATTTCATCAGATTCAAGCCCCTCAAGACTTGATCCATTGCTGTAACCATCAACAACTTCAACTTCAACCTCTGATTTAGATTGTAGAACCTCTTTTCCCTTAGGTTCATCCACTTCCTCATGTGCAATCTGCTGCTCTTCTTCATCTGATGCTTGTTCAAGGAGTGATTCAATCCACTCCAGCTTCTTTTGATGCTTTTCCAAAGTCTCTCCAATGCTTCTTAGCATTTCCTCTTCTTCTTTCTTCTTCCTTCCCTTTTCTTCTCTTTTCATCCTTTCTTTTTCTCTTTGTTTCTTTCCATCATTGAAGTATTCTCTCAATGCCCTGACCAATTCTCTTTCACTTCTTGTCAAAGACATCTTCAATCTTCAACTTTCAAGGATATAATTCCTTGCTTTGATACTCTGACTTATACATACAAAAAAAAATTTATAGAATACATGCCTTCAAAATATATACAAGTGTACCTGTTCTGTACTGATTTATCATACTGTATCCGTACCAACTTCCTTATCCTTACCAACTTCCCCCTTGTTTTTGTCACTGATTTTAGGTGGAGTTAAGTTGTACTTATCCAAAAAAAATTATGAAGCTGTAGAGTGGATGCAAATGTAGCATCCCAACTTTCCTTGGCAACCTTCATAACTTCCAATTTTATTTCTAGCTTGGCGGCTAGACTCACTAAACTTTCTGCATTTGAGAGATTTGCATTTCTCTGTGATAACTCTTTTGCAACTGAAAGTTCCTTCTATATTACCTCCAAGTGAGGCAACAGGCTTCTCTAAATAGTTATCAATTTGGCCCTAATTCAACCATCTTCAGCCATAAGCTCGGCTATTCTCCGTTGTGCATTGATCAACTTAGTAAAATGTAAAGAACTGGAAGTAGTATCTTTACCCAAAGTATTTCCAGTTGATCTCAAATCTAACTCTAGCTTCTCAACAAGCTGTAGATTATCCTTTGTGAAAAATTCAACATCACATAGTTTCATGTACAAAGAATAAACATTTGTTGTAACTTTCTCCAAAATGTCTACAAGAGTATAAAGTTCAACCTATTTTGTTGCAATCTCTTCTGAGATTTTTTCTAGAACTTTGCTCTCAAATCTCATCTCAAACCATTGTAGAAGTTTTTCATTACTATTAATATCATCATCAGTTACCTTCTATACAATGTGAATTAACTGATCAATAATTGGAGCTTGAGTCATTTCATCTTCTAAGTCAAAAGCCTTAGCAAATATATCATTAATGTCATGCAACACTTGCTTTTGCTTCTGTTCTATTTTCATCTCTTCCTGTCTCTTCTTCCTCTTAAGTAATTCTTGAAGAGTCCCTATTTGTTCAAAAGATAATTCATTGGGATCCCATTGTGGAATCAAAATTACCTCATCTAATGTGACATCGAGAATTTGAGACTTCTTCTTCAGAACTTTCCTTCTCTTCAACTCTAGTGAGCTGATGCTCGGCTGCATAATACATTTTCCTGTGATAGTATCAATGTCCATTACCTCTTTCAATTTTGTCAAGATTGTCTGTGGATTAGGAATACCTCCATTTTTAGGACCTATGGGAGTGGATGATGCAGAGCGTGGTAGATCAACCAACACTTGCAATGCCTCTTGTTCCTTAGGCTTGTCAACATTATCCTTCACCACTATACCACTATCTAAAATTGTTTTGACAACCTCTAAAATAGGTGGATTTTGTGAAGTTACATCTTGTGCCTCTATTTGTTGTTTCTCTTCACTTATCTGATCATTGATTACTTCAATTATCTCATCAATTTTCTCTTCAAATCCAGTGGTCTATCCTCCTTCAGTCTCAATTTCCTTAATAGGCGAATCAGTGTTTGTTCCACTCGGCATTTCCTGTTCCTCGGCATTCAAATTGCTAGAATCATCAATTATGTAGTCCATTGGACTATCTGCAGTGAGATCAACAGAATTTGTTGAGTCTAATGCATCTTTAGTCTTTTCAGTAGCAATTTGATCTTGAGTCAATTGTGGCTCAGGGGTGATCTCAACTTCTTTTGCCTTTTGATCAGATGGACCTTCATCAAATTTCTTATCTTTTGGAACTATTATTCCAAAGATTTCCTTCCAAATCCTTGTACTCTATTGTACTAATCCTTCAATATCATTTTTAAAAATAGTATACCCTCTAAGTTTAGGAACAAACCTATTATTGTATTCTTCAATGAATTTTTCTCGCTGTTTTGATGTCAACTCAGGTATCACCTTGGCTAAAGTGCCTTCCCTGATCTGTCTCTCTGTAGTAAGTGCAAATTCCCATTTACTTGACAGAAACTCATATAGTTCATTTGACACATGGTTTCCTATATCTGTAGGAGTTAACTTGAAAGTAATCATCATATCTAAGAGTGCTTCCTAAACTTTATGCTTGTCTCCAATACTCAGTTTCTCATACTTAATGAATTTGAAAGTAGCTAACCCTGCTGAGTTTCTCAAATTGTCACATACCTCATCAATACTAGCTGGTTTCTTGAATTGTGTTGTAGGTATGTCACTGGGTTCATCAATCTCAATCTTTTCATCATCACTATATGTCCCCAATTGTATTCTCCTCCTTGGTCTCTTTGTTGGTTTACTCGGCTCAGCCTTAGGAGCAATTTTAGCTTTCTTTCCAGAACTGCTTTCCCCAACCTTCTTCTTTCCATATACTTTTGTTTGTACTACTGGAGAAGTAACAATAGATGCTCTAGTCCTTGGAAAATTAGTTGTAGGAGGTGTAACCTTAGGTTTATCTTTACTTGGCTTGGTTACTATGACAATTGATGGTTTCTTACCCTTAGCTTTCTTAGTGATCTCCTCAGATGCACTGACTTCCTCTTCTGTAGATATATCTTCTCCTTTTCCAGTGGATAGGCCTAGAGGTGCATCCTCAGGTTCTTCATCACTTCCCAAACCAACCATTTTCTTTAGATTTTTCACAATCTTCTTCCTTTTCCTCTCAGTGGTTCCCTCCTTTAAACCTCTTGAAATTTTTACTTTAGCTTCATCAAAATTACCAAACCTTTCTGTTGTAGTATCAATTGCCTTGGCTAGGAGTGAAATGATGGATACTGATGCTTCATCAATGTTTATTTCATAGGTAAATGGTTCTAAACATGTTACCCTAGGTGTCACAGCTTGGATATATGTGTTATCTGTATCAACTAGAAAACAAATCTCTTCATAGTGCTTCTCCACTAGTGATCTAGGAATCCTAGTCCTTAATCTCATTCTCTTTTTAAATTCCACAAAATAGCTCCCCATAATGCTATTGAAATTACTTCCTAGTTTCTCAATACATTCACTTATTTGAACTGTAATGGGTCTATCCTTTTTCCAAACAATATCTCTTAATGTAGGAAAGGCATCTTGAATGTAGAAAAATATACAGACTAGTAAGGAAAAAAACTTACATGATGAGCTCTTAGCCTTTTTGATTGATGCTAGGTTCTCAGCTAGTTATGTTTGTTGTAGCTTAGAAAGCTCATATGTATGATTCTTCTTAACAATCTTCCATGCCTGGTCAATGGTTGTACAATGAACACTATCTAGTCTACTCGACTGATAGAACTTATGTGCGATTAATCTTACTCCAAAATCAAGTTCCAGGTCTTTAATTGTAGAGATAGTCATACCTCTGTTGTTCCATACGGCTCCAGTGTTCAGTGTAATTTCCTCTTTGTTGTTATCTCTCATTGTCCATTTTTCATTCACAATAGGATATCCAGTCACTCGATGAATTATGTTATTAGTTATCTTGACTGGTCCATTATCCAACCACATACACGTATCATGAACTCGGCTAAGAATAACCTTAATCCATTCATTTTTGAAACCTTGTGGAAAATCTAGGGCACAAGTTAACCCTTTGTCTGCTAAATGTTTGAATTCTCCCTTCAGAACTCCATCAACACATAGTTTGTTGTAGGATTTTCTCAGCTCACTATCACCTACTTCACCAATTTTAACCATGTAACATGATCTTACATTGTGGATCATAAGTACCTTGGGTGGAATGGATGAGAGAGCTCCGTTCAAATCAATTTGAATCACACTTTTAGGAATGGATCAAAAACTGAGAGGTGCACATTCATCACTCCGTACTAACTAAATTTGCTCTTGTTCTCCCTCCATACTTTTAACTGGTGCGAAAGTGCTTGCAGCCATAATCTTGAAATTAGGGTTCAAAAAATGAAGAACAGAGTACCTTGGCAAGTAGCACTTCACATTTTTCACCTTAGGATTACCGATAGCACGCTGATGAAATCTTTGATGCTAACTTCGTTAAGATCAATTCTGCAACTTCTTCAATCGCTCCGTAAACAGTGAAAATTGCAAGGTAAAAATGAAGAATAAAATGTTCATCCTTTATAGATTTTGAAAGGTCAAGGTAGGTAAGCAATAAATATTTTGCCCGTTGAGTTAGTGCAAGCCAGTTGTCCTCGACTTTCTAATACAACTTGCATCCCACTCGGCTTACTAAACTTGGCCATCACAGAACTTACTCGGCCAACAAACTCGGCACACACTAAAGAACTCAGCCTTAGTGTCCACAACTAGTGCTCGACACCTATAGTGCAATTAGCTCTTCTCGGCATTTGTCTTCAAAATTTGTCCTGGTGCATCTTAACATATGCAAATATGGACTTTGGTACATTTCATGTTAGGAACTGATGTAAGATAAGAATTTTAGATGTAGTTCCTTACATACCTCTTTTGCTTAGTTGGAGATGATGTGATCACCTGATCCATTGGATTGGGTGACCTCGGTTGTACTAGATTCACTGTTGCATGGTTCAAATTTCTTAACCCATGTCTAGTTCATCTGTGCTCTAATCTGCTCAAAAGTAGGAGCAGGTACCCTAGTCTTACAATCTTTCCTTGTATGACCAATTTTCAGACAACTGTGACAAACTAGGCTTCCATTCATCCAGCTCTTAGACTTTCCTCTGAAATGTGTCCTTACACATTTTTCTAGAACATGTCCATACTCACCACAGTAATGAAAACTATGCCATGTGTTGTATTCCCACTTGTACATATTGCCTTTTCTTGGTGATTTCTCTTGTGCCTTTGATGTCCATTGTTGTTTACCTTTAGATCTACAATCTTGTGCTCTATGACCATATTTCTGATAGTTATAGCAATTACCATTGAGTCTAGGTGTGAAAGGTGCATTGCTTGCCTTTGTCTTACATTCACGTGCTTGATGTCCAAACTTATCACAGTTAAAGAAGTAACCATTAAAGTTAGTTTTAGGATTGGACTTACCATTCTTGCTTTGGAAAATGTTTTTTGTATGACCTGGTTTCCCACAGTGGTGGCAAATAGGTTTTTTGTTTCTTGGCTTTTCATACCTTCTTTCACCTATCTTAGATGATTCTCCTTCTTCATTGGTTGTATGTTGTTCAGTGTGACCTAATCCAGAAGAATCTTTAGGTCTTCTTGATGCTTCCACTAGTTGTTCAAAGTAAATCAAAGTTGCATTGGGATCATTCACTCAGTTGTTAAGTTATTTCTCAGATCTCAATTCATCTTTCAACTGACTATTCTTAGATCTAAGATTTACAATCTCCAAGTCTTTCCTGTTGATCTCCTGATTCACAAGTAGCAGTTGATTTTTCATGTCAACTTGATTAACTATCATTGTTTGTACATCATGTGTTCTTTCATCAAGTCTGATAGTCATCATTATTTTGTATTCTTCTTCCGTAGCCTTGTCATCTTAGGCATTCTTTTTCTGTTCAACAACTTCACACATTCTTATTGATTGTGCTTCTTGTTCCTTTTTCAAATTTCTGACTTCTTCACATAGTGCATTGTTCTTTTCCAATAGATCTGCTATTGTTGCATCACTTTCAGTAGAATATCCATTCTAAAATAGATTTGTGGTGTCCTCTTCCTGATAATGAGTGTCATTCATTTTTTTGGCCAAATTTTTCCTTGTTGTCAAGGACTTCTTTAATTCACGTCTTGTTGTCTCAAGCTGTTGTAGTGCTAGTTGAATATCAATCTTTTGATTCTCAATGACTTTACCCATCTTGTAGATCTCCATCTCAAGATCTGTATTCTCAAGTTGATTATAAATTTCTAGAGAACTGAGCTCTGATACCAATTGTTGGAAATACAATAATAGGAAAGAAAGATGTTGAGAGGGGGGGTGAATCAGATCTTCAAATTTAAACACTTAAAACAAACTGATCCACATTCATACATATATGAATCTAATGTAATATCAAATAACATTCACACCATGAAATAAATAACTCATAACACAAGAACTTGGTAACCCAAAAACCCAAATAGGTAAAACTGGGGTGGGGATGACACCCACAAAATTCTTCACTACTGCAGTAATAAAGTGTGCCTGTTAGGGCTACAAAAGTTGATTACAAAATGCAATCTACCATGTTAAAGGTCTGCCCGGTTAAGAGCTAAAGATCATTACAATCTACCCTGTGAAAGGATTTCAACTTACAATAAAGTAAGCACTCCATTAGGAGATTTAGAAAAGGTCTACTAGAACCACTCTGTTAAGATATTTTCACCTGATACAATGATTAGAATGTTTCAAGTAATGATCCTTCGTTATGCACTCAGATGCTGATGACAGATCTCCTCTTTCCAGTACCTTCTATGATCTCACAATCTAATATAACTTTACTCTATTGTTCACTGTGTTGTCACTCTGCTTGATCTCTGCTTCTTAACAAAATAACCCTCTGTGCATTCCACTTCTAAATGCAGTCACCACTTCTCTCCACACACTCTTACAAAATAGGGTTTAGAAGCAATCATATATATCTATTCAAGTTTGATAGTGAGATCTAGATCAACGATCAAGATCTAATACCCATACCTCCAAGATATAACAATTAATGACTACAACAGATCATGCATAGGATAAAATAATTAAATGCATAACTGACTCCATAGGAAAATATTAAATTCATACTATTGTGGGTCCACAACACACACCCCATTTTTGGTCCTCTGACCATGGGGACCCCCCTTCTTTTTTGTCTTTTTTCCTTTCGTCGTGTCCGCCCCTCATAGACATCCAGTCAACCATCGAGGGAATTCACCTAAACCAATTCAGAAGAGGAAGAAATCCTTTTTTCAACCTTTTGGCCCTTTCGGCCTTTCGGAGGACTTAGGTACTCCGAAAGACCAAAATGGCCGAAAGTCCAAAAACTCATCCCTTTCGGTGTTTTTGGCCTCCGAAAACACCAAAAGGCCGAAAAAATTTCCTCCCTCCAAAATTTGCAGACTTTCAGAGTCTAAAATCTCCAAAAAGGATGACATCATCCCGCGGGCTATAAAAGGATGGGTCTTCATTTTGAAGGTCACTTCATCTTTTTCGAGCGCTTGGGTTTTTAGAGAGAGCTCCAGTTTTCTGGGTTTTTTGCCGCCTCGCTCCTGGATTGCTCTCCATTTTCGTCGTTAGACTCCGTCCCCGCTCTCAACCCCGCCGAGGTTGGTTTCAGATTCTCCATTTTGTCTTCTTTTTTTCGTTTGGTCGTAGTTAGGGTTTTTTCATGTTTCTTGGGCTTGTCCAGCCTAGGGTAGGTTTGTTTCGGCTTATTGTCGTCTGGCCTTTGTGCCTTGGTGTGTTGACAGGGATGTCCCTCCCTATCAGCCCTAGGTTTCCTGGTTTCTTTGCGTTTAGGTTTAAGGTCTTATCGTGCATCGGTCGCGGCCTTTGCCGCTGGTTTTCAGCCTCCGAAAGGCCAAAAATGGGTCTCTTCAAAAAACCTAAGTGCCCTTTCAGACTTTCATCCTTTCGGACCCTTGAAAGGTGTAAAAATCTAAAAGGTCTGAAAGATCGAAAACACTCCCTCGCACAAAGTTCAGCCTTTCGGGGTTTTTCTTCGGTTTCAGACTTTCGACGTCCGCAAACTCTTTCGCAATTTTGGGGCCCAAAAGGTCTGACAAACCTCGTCATTCTAAAATGAATCTTTTCGAACTTTCAGACATTTTAGCCTCCGGTTTTGTTTTCAGTGACCGAAACCCCGAAAGGTTTGAAAGTGCGAAAAACTTGCCTTAGTTGTTAATTTAGCTCTTTCTTGCTTCCCTAGTATAAATTGTTCAATAAGCTACTGATACTTGTCTGTTCTTGCAGGAATGACTGAATCAAAGACAACCTCTCCAATGAAATATCAATACAAGGGGAATCCCCCTAGTTTGAAGGTAGGAAACAAGCACATCGAGATCACGGATACCAATATCAAGAATGTAGATTGGAATGAATTCCTGGCTTAGTGTTCCCAGCCAGCAAATAGATCCAATGATTGTACCACGTTATTCCTATCCGGGCTAGTGAATGTGGCAACACACCCATTGGTTGTTTCATCTACAAAATTGATCGTCACCCTAGCTCATCATTATGATTCAGATAAAAGGGTGGTAGTAAACTCAGAGGGGCAAGTGGTACTAGACGTTAGGCCGGATGTCATTGAAGACGTGTTCCACCTTCATAAAGGCATAGACAATTTCTATGACTTCCATATAGAGAAGGGAATCAAGTGGTTTGGCAACAGGGAGCAAACCCTATATGAGATGATGAATAGAGACTACCTCAAGCAGTCACTTCCTAAGAATAAATTGGATAAGATAGACCTTTGAAGAGGTTATATGAAGCACGACATCCAGGCATCTATAAAACTGATAAGCTGCGTATATGGATTACCTCAATCCACTCAGCTCGAGTAGTAGATGATCCTATTGATCGAAAGGATCTGGGAACATAAGGCAAGATTTTACGGGGGTACCATTATTAGTAACAACTTGGATAAGCAGTTAACAGCAATGAAGCATAATCCCAAGTTCTACATGAGCACTTACATAGTTTATTTACTAGTTGCACAGGCAGATTACCCTGGCCTCACCAAGAAAGGGAATCTAAATGATTCAAATGCATGGCTACACCTTGTATACCCGCAACTGGTAAAAAGGGGGAATATGCCAGAACATTCCCATGATTATAGGATAGTCAATGATGCATTTATATTCGCAGTCATCTGATCCATTGAGGGTGACTTTTCCAAAAGGATGTAAGAGGAGGTTGTTGCCAAAGTGAGGTCCATTGGGGCCTATTATATTTAATTCAAAAAATTTACACACATTCAGGTAGCTGGGTCTACCATACAACCAAAGAAGTTGCCCAGATATTGCTCTGACTGGATAATCATACTGGAGATGGCCAGGCAGCTCGCAGATGCATACGAGCACATAAAACATAAAAAGAAGCACTGTTCGAAATTTCCCATATCTTTGGGACCATATACACTACAAGACATGAAGGTTTTCAAGTCCCTAGCTTTTGAATGGGATGATTGCCCCTTACAGCTCTATGAGAAAATGCGGCCCCGCTTTGACCCCATAGGTACCTACAGCCATATTATTGGCAAATTCTATATACATGAGCCACACGTGGAGGACCACTGGATGAACTGTGTGGATGATTATGAAGTCAGGATCAGGGACTATGCAAAATGAACCTCGCTTTAGCAAAAGAGGTTTTGGAGGTTCCTATTTCTTCAAAGGTTTGGGGATGTGATTCAGATGAAGTTTTAGATGACATTTACACCAAAGATAAGATATATGATCAGCCAATTGTGAATGCAAAGGTGGATAAGGATGAAAATGACGACATAGACTTTCGAACGAGGCATGTAATAAAGACCACCACAGCTTGGATCAAGAAGCCACACAAGATGAGCCCCATCCCAGTGAAAACACTAATGGAGCCCTCAAAAAAGGTAGAAAAATAGCGAGGGGAGAAATCCACAGTCCCTAAATACAAGAGGGATCCTCCTCAGAAGCCAAGGATAGTATATGGGCATGAATGACAAGTTGAATATGGATCTAATCCTAGGCCAAAGAAGACAAGAATGACAGGCTAGATTGACCCACCAGCGGGGTCCTCACAGCCCTTATCAGGTGAAGGCCCGTCTACCTTTGGCCTATCTCCTCCCACCACTGAGAAGGGAAAGAAAACATATAAAAGAAAGAAGGGATCCCAGTCTCCAAGGTTAGAAATAGTTCAAGAAGAGACAGAAGAAGAAGAGGGTGAACCCTTAGTCCAAAACATGAGATTACAAAAGAGGAGAGAAAAGGAGATCACTAAGAAACATAAAGAAGACCCCAATGAGAAAGATAATCTATTGGATGCCTTCAGATCTGATGAGTTCTTAGTGTCTAATTTTGAGGGACTCGAAGGCTATTCAAACCATGGACAAGATACAGAAGTTGGGGGGCCATCACTATTCCAACCTCAGGTAACCCTTACTCCACCACCAGCTCAGTTCACTAATCCTTTGGTGGATGTTCCTCCTCTACAACTGAGTTCCAATTACCCTCCAAAAGCTAAATCCCAATATAGCAGAGTAACTCTAGAGGCAACAACAAGCAATGTAGCTGGGGGTGATTCTGTTTCAACCCCAACACCTCATTCATCTACCCCACCAACTTCCTTACCACTTCCAATTCCTACTCCACCGCCTTTGAGTCCAAGCCCAATACCTACTCCTACACCCAATCCACCCTCTCCTACTGATACCATTCCCTCATCTACCGCTACAGTCATGCCAAAAATTATTCCCCCAACATCAATCCCTTCACCATGCTCCACTCGAACCGCCAAAGAAAGAACAGGCACAGAAAACACATCACCTTTTCAGACCTCACTAGAGGCCATGACCGGTCTCAGGCCAGAAGTGATAATTGATTCATCAGCCGACGAAGGCCCAAAGAAGGAAAAGGAAAAGGAGGCCAGAGAGAAAGATAAGGAACAGGAGGAAATACAAAAGGATACAGAAGGGGATAGAATGGAAGAAGGAGAAGATGGACAAGGAAAAGGGCCAGAGAAGGAATCAAAATAGGGAATAGCTCTAGGGCAACAAGGCTTGACCTCAATTCTCCATGTGGCACCATATGAGCCAGTAAATGCCTCTAGTAAACCTACTTGGTTTACCAAGGAGGTACAACCTCAGAAAAGAACCTACACAAGTGAACTGGACGGAGAAGAAACAAATATGACTACTGTAAAGCAAGCTTTCCACCATGCAAACGTGAGTGTGCCTGCTAAAACCATGTCATATGTGACCCAAGACACTAAGGGTCAATGGACAACACAAATATCTATCCCACCCCCTAGCACCTCTCAAACCACGGGTTCATCAGGAGACTATACATTCAAGGAGGTAGACTTGGGGGAACCAACCAGAGAAGGGAGCAAGACATTAGCAGCTTTGGGACTCAAGCATGCTCTGGGGTTCATGAGTAAAGATGAGGAGACCATAAAATATTTAATAGACCAAAATGAGACTCTAAAAGGGGTCATTCAAAAGATGGTGGGTCCCATTGACCCAAACTGTTCAGAGGCTTCATTACAAGCCATGCTTGATAAAAGGGCCACACCAGATTTGCCGGCAGGTTTGACTCCGTCGTTCATCCAGGAAAGCGCAGATTGGAAAAATGACTTCAAGCAATTCGGAGAGAAGGAGATTCCATTGATATTTAGGCCATATCAGACCATACTAGTTGAATTTAATGCACTCGTTGACTTGGTAGAAAATGATGGAGGTATAGATTCATAGATAATTAAGTGGCAAGTAGCCCTCCAGGATTTGGAGGTAATCCAAAAGCAACGCTTCCAAATTTTGGTAAAAGTCTATGAAGGCAAAGAACTAGATAAATTCAAGGCATGGACTAAACAAATGACCAAAATAATTAAGGTCTACAAGAAGCTCCAAACCCTTATAGCTGACAAGCGAGAAGAGGTGATAAGTTGGGTTGAAGAGATAGATACTTTCTTCACTTGGGCTGGCCTCAACGTCTATCAAGATGAAGATAAACAGATTCTATGCCCTTCCAAAGAGGTGGTCCAACAGTTCAAGGATGCTCTGGCCGGAATTGATACTAAGGAATCCTTGCAAAAACTATTCTACTTGAAAGATGAAATACGAAGAATGTCTCAGCATGAAGAAGAGATCAAGTTCTTCGCTTCTGAATTAACTGCTTTCAAAAAGAAGCAAGAACGAAGGATCGCAAAGATAAGGAGAAAAGAGATCAATTTTGAGGAATTTTAGGAGATAGTGGAGAGGCTTAGGGAATCTCACCCAGAGGTCTTTTCTGAGTAAAACTCCCAGGGTCCAAATCACCAGATAGACCGGGCAAGATTTTCACACTTGGTCAAATTTCACTAAGGCAGTATTTTTGGCCTTTTGGCCTCCGACTTTTTGGCCTTTCGGCCCATATAGCAAAGAGTATTTTTCAGCCTTTTGGCCCCTTTAGGTTTTTTCGTCTTTTCATCCTACGACAAGTCCGAATTTTTGGGACCTCCGATGTTCAGATTTTGAGAAGCACTTGCAAAATTAAAAGACATTAAAACTTTTGGGGTAGAGGTCAGTGTCTGAAAAATTGGGTGTTTCCAGCGAGGTCACTTTTTTCAACACCAGTTCAACTCCAGATCAGGTCAATGGACAACTTGAGTTAATTTTAGAGGAACTAAGGGTCTCCTATCAGTTCCCACCATCAGAAATAGCCCAGATGAAGAATCCAAGAAGAACAACAAGCATCAGGAAGAAGACTCCAAGCTCACAGAAGAAGCTTACCTTTTTCCTCTCTCTCTTCTTGGCAAATTTTTTCCCTCTTTCCATGAGCAAATGGATTGTAAATGAATGGAATAATCCATGCAAGTTAGATAGTATCAGTTAGCAATAGTTTCCCTTCAGCAAAGCTCTAGTTTTAGCTTTTATTTTGTAGTTTAAACTCTCTGATGCCCTAGCTCTGAAAATCAAAGTTGTAGATCAAAACTCTATATATTGTAATCAAAAAACAATGTAAAAGGCCAACTTTTTAATACAATAAAGATCTACATTGGGTGCTTCATTCGTGGTGTGTGAATTACTGCTATCTATGCAAATTTAATGAATGTATGCTTGCACTATTCTTTATTTTCATAGAGCCCTTTGTGTTATTGTGTTTCAAATTTGTGCTACTTTTAGTTGGAGTTTGATGATGTATATCTACCTTGCTATGACGAATGCGTGGAGGAGATCATCTTTGGGCTTAATGATAAATCTGTCTCGTGGGTGCGCACATCTTGGTGGCTTCACGATTTGATAGATTTTGAATATCTTGCACAAGTGAATACGTCTTCTCTCCAGATGCTTGCATCCGTGGAGTAGTGAATTGTGACTTGGTTTTATTTATGCTTCGTGGGTTGTTCCAAATCTCTCCAACATTCATTTTGCAAGGAAGGGTTTATGGCAGTTTATGTCCTTAGGATTTTACTTTCCTTGCAATTTTCTTTATTTCTCATTACCCCTCTCTCTTTAAAACGTTGTCATTAATTCTAAAAATTACCATCTTGAAAACACAAAATTGCATTTTATTTACAACACCCATATTTGTTAAAACGGAAAATACCAAAAAAAAAAAAAGAGAAACTAAAAATATTTTGCAGTTTGTTGTCTTGAACGTACAAGCAAAGGCCTCCTCATGAACTATCACATTTATCTTCAACTGAGTAACCAAGCAGGTTGTGACCCAACCCCAGAGAACCTTGGGAATAACTTGGTTATTCTTTCAAGAGAGGAAATTGAATCTCGAGATCCTAGCAAGTTGGCTTGTGTTAAAACAACGCCCAATAGAAGTGGTGCTACAAGGAGGGCCTCAATACCCAAAAGCTTGATAATATTGGATCTTTCTCTCCAAAGAGATTCGAGCGTGTGCTTAGATCATCTCCAAAAAGAGGCGAGTTCCTCGAACTCACTCACCACCGAAGGGCTCGCAGCGACAAAGGGAAAGCAAGAGGTGAATCTTCTTATCACCCTGCCGCACCTCAGGATCCTCTTGGACAGCAACACATCGCTGCCCCAACTACTACCGCATCCATCAATCAAGATCAGAACTTGCCAAATCAACATTTGCAGCAACCTCGTCCAATGGCCTTTTTCGCTAATGCAACTAGCTCACCTTTGAACTTTTTTTGGCAGCTCCATGAGTTACCCAAAAATCCAGAGAATTTTTGTACACAATTCATATATGGCGAGTCTAGGACAGTGGAAGAACACATCCGTGCCTTGAAGGAAATTTGCAACCGTAAAGAGATTTCTCACGAAGACGTCGTCTACCGCCTATTCCCATACATTTTGGGAGAGTTTGCATACAACTGGTACCTGAATTTGCCACGAGGATCCATCTCAGTGTGGAATGACTTCGAAACCAATTTCCTCAACCAATTCAAATTGTATGTTGATCCTGCAGTGACACATCACCAGTTCATAACCACGAGGAAGGATCCTAAGGAGCCCATTGCTATGTTTAATCATCGTTTTCACAAAATGCATCAAAAGCTGGAAGTGCCTTACACTATAGCAGATGAGGTTGTCATACAATTTTACCTAAAGGCTCTAGACCCATTTACCTCAATCTTTCTAAGAAGGGTTCCCCCAGCAGATAGAGATACAATTGAAAAGGTGTATAATGAAGCCATCACTTTCACTCAGCAAATGGACCCACAAGAAGGAAGCTATGCAGTTGCGCCCATCATGAGTAATCTTGTGGTCCCACACCCATTTGCAACAAACAATCAAGCCTTGGCCAACCACTTGCCCATGCAAAATCCTATACTGGCACAGCCATGTATGACCATGCCTCCACCCATTACTTATCCAGGATATGAAACTCATAAGACAACATTCATAGAATAGAGGGTGGTACCCAAAAATGAGCCTGACACTCTCATGGCTTCTGAGTTGGATGTCATAAAGAAGACCTTATCACAACTCACTAGCGAAGTTACCAGAATGAAGCTAAACCCACCCCAAAATCAGGGTGGATACCAATGAGCGTTTGCTGGTCCAAATACATACCCTCAGAATCCAAACAGGGGTTTTAATGCATACAGCAACAACAACACGCAAGAGAAACCATTTGGCCAGCAAAGGCCAAACTGGCCATGGAACACTAGACCAAATAATGGTAGCATCCCAGCAGATAATGCCAATACTTATGAGGCTTCAGAGGCCAATTTTTTTGGGGCTCCAAGTAGGCATCAGGACAATAATGGATATGTGAACAACTCCCAAGACCACTACACCCAGAATCCAAAGGGGCCCTCGGTACAATTCAATGCTATGGTGTTCGATTCCTATGAGTCTAGAAAGGAGGGAAGCTCAGAAGCTTATACGGGAGAAGATGAATTTGTGTTCCCTTTTCAGAGATAAAATGAACCTGAATATTCTGAGGTTCATGCCTTCTAGAATGATCAATGAAACCCACATAACCTTCGAAGTAGAAAGGAACCCCTCACCGACGGCATACCTCCAGGAAAGCAACTGACTCCACTCGGGCTAGTAACAATCCCATACCTCCAAGGGGCCTGAATGCCATACCTCCTACGACAGGTACATATGCTAGCTACCGAGGAACAGCCTGGTCAAATGACAAGTATAGTGCAGTAGATGAACTCAAGAAAACTAAGGCGAACATCTCTATGTTCAAATTATTGCAGGGTTTCCCATCTCAAAAGGAAGCCCTTTTAAGATCCTTGGATCATTCAAAACCTGGCCCATCCACCAACGGCACTAGGGAGCTCACGTCCAATGTTAACACATATGAGGCATTCCCAGAAGTATTCACAGATAGGACAGAGGTCCCGCCGTTCTTACTCAGCTTGTGAATGTTTGGGAAGAACCTACATAACTGCCTAATCAATTCAGGAGCCTCATGCAACATTATGCCCCTGTCAATTTCCCAAAAGTTGGGGATGGTGCCCCAAGTAACGAACTGGGTGGTCATACAATTAGACAAAATTGAGGTCAGAGAAATTGGTGTGCTCAAAGACGTACACATCCAACTAGTCAAAGATCCCAGGATACAAGAATGCATTGATATACACATAGTGGACATACCCGAAACTTATGGGATGCTACTAAGCTGAGAATGGACTAAATGCTTAAGAGGATGGCTCTCTACAGATTTCACCCAACTTTGGCTACCTTGGAGAGGTTTGAACAACCAAATAAAGATAGATGCAGAGCCGAAGCTGAAAAGGATGATCACCGAATATAATGCCCTGAATGAAGTCTTGTTCACTCAAACCGATTTGGGCACTTATCGATTGGATGACGTTTTCATGTTTCAAATCCGAGAAGGTGAAGAATCAGACCATAGTCCCATCCAAGGTCTTCTAGAGCTGAAGATTGGCGATGACATCTTCCAAAGTTTCATCGATAGCACAACAGCTAGCCTACAGCATCTAGGCCAAGACGTAGATCCCAACATCTTGTTACTACCTAGATACTGCTAATTACATCAGGATAGTCATTCTGAGTTTACATGCCCCAGTTCTCAAGAGGCACTGTCGCAAGTTTTGGCTCAAATTTCCCAACCAAATGAGCCACCAGAGGCCCTGATAATAAAGGAAGATGAACTTGGGGTAGAAGGCAGGAACGACACCGCACCAAATATGGATAGCCTAGTCCTCGCAAATAGTTCACCTCAAAATCAAGGCAGTGGGTCAGATTCTAAAGATAGAAGTCATGCTCCAAACATACTTAGTGACTGGAGTACCTCGGATGATGGAGCATGTCCCCCTTACAAGGAAATGCTGGAAGATGAAGACAATGAACTCCTCAAACCTGGGCATACCCAAAATACAGGAGAATCAACTTCTTCTGACAACGATGGGGAGAGGGGCCGAAAACCAAGGACCAAGGATTTTTCTAAGAAAAGCTCAACCAAACCCAGCCCTACTAAACCACCTCAGATATGGAAACTACACTTCGATGGTTCTAAGTGCAAACAAGGAGGAGGTGCGGGAATCGAATTAATAAATCTGAGGGGTAAGTCTTTCTATGTTGCTTATAGGTTATAGTTTCTGTGCACTAAAAATGTTGCAGAATATGAAGCGTTGGTTCGTGGACTCCTCCTAGCTCATGAGAAGGGAGTCAAAATCTTGATGGTGGAAGGAGACTCACAATTGGTTGTCAAGCAGATCTGTAGTCAGTACACTTGTAATGATAAGAGGCTCTCAGCCTACCGAAATAGGGCATGGGATTTAATCAATGACTTTGACGCTTTCAACATAAAAACTATCCCAAGAAGAAAGAACATTGTTGCTGACGCGTTGGCTGCTTCAGCCATCTCATTACATCCAATGGAGAAATCAAAACTAAAGAAATTCTCGGTTGAACTTGTTGCAACCCCGGCCATTCCGAATAATGTTGCTAACTTTCAAGTCTTCCAAGATGACCAGCATATCCTAGAATTTATCATGTGCGCCGGCGTGTTCAAGAAGCAGATCATAGACGAGGAGGATAACGGCGAGGAAACTACTGAACCTGAAGAGCCTGACGATCATGGCATCATAAACCTAAAGACCAACGCCATACCCAAGGGAATGGTAGAACTAGAAAGGATCTTTGACAGTGATAAGACTACTATGAGAAGATGCCCCGACGTAACACCTGATGGTAAGGAATGTGACACTTACAACCTAGGTATGGAAGAGGAACCAAGAGAAGTCCACATCAGAAAGATGGGGACCACAGAAGAAAAGGAGAAAATGGTCCAGCTTCTCACTGAATATTGAGACGTCATAGCATGGAGTTATGAAGAATTAAAGACATATGACACCTCAGTCATATTACACAACATCCCTTTGAAACCGGATTCTAAGCCCTTTAGGCAATGACAAAGACCCGTGAATCCCACTATGGATCCCTTGATCCAAAAGGAAGTCCAAAAGCTGCTCAACGCCAGGATCATCTTCCCAATCTGACACTCTACATGGGTGGCAAACCTAGTACCTGTAAGGAAGAAGACTAGAGAAATCAAGCTATGCGTAGACTTCCGGAACCTCAACAAGTCCTCTCAAAAGGATAATTATTTGCTCCCATCTCTAGATGAAGTGCTGCAAAAGGTTAATGGATCTCAAATGATGTCGTTCCTGGATGGTTACTCGGGGTATAATCAGGTGATGGTACAAGAAGAGGACAGGCTAAAAATGTAATTCACCACTAAATGGGGAACTTTTGCCTATCGACGGATGCCTTTCAGGCTGATTAATGTTGGAGCCACCTTCCAGAGAGCAATGGATATAGCATTCAAAGGTTTAGTTGTAAGGTGCATTATCATCTACATGGATGATCTCACGGTCTACTCGAAACTAAGAGCTGACCATATAAGCGACCTTCGAAAATGCCTCCAGAGGTGCAGAGAGTTTGGGATCTCCCTCAACCCCAAGAAATGTGTGTTCGGGGTGACTGAAGGAAAGCTCTTGGGGCACTGTTGGGACATTCCCATAGCTTTGGGACCATATAAACTACAAGACATGAAGGTTTGCAAGTCCATGGCTTTTGAATGGGATGATTTCCCCTTACAGCTCTACAAGAAAGTGCGGCCCCGCTTTGACCCCATAGGTACCTACAGCCATAATATTGGCAAATTCTATATACGTGAGCCACACGTGGAGGACCACTGGATGAACTATGTGGATGATTATGAAGTCAGGATCAGGGACTACTGCAAAATGAACCTCGCTTTAGCAAAAGAGATTTTGGAGGTTCCTATTTCTTCAAAGGTTTGGGGATGTGATTCAAATGAAGTTTTAGATGACATTTACACCAAAGATAAGATATATGATCGGCCGATCATGAATGCAGAGGTGGATAAGGATGAAAATGATGACATAGACTTCCGAGCAAGGGATGTAATAAAGACCACCACAGCTTGGATCAAGAAGCCACACAAGATGAGCCCCATCCCAGTGAAAACACTAATGGAGCCCTCAAAGAAGGTAGAAAAATAGCGAGGGGAGAAATCCACAGTCCCTAAATACAAGAGGGCTCCTCCTCAGAAGCCAAGGATAGTATATGGGCATGAACGACAAGTTGAATATGGATCTAATCCTAGGCTCAAGAAGATAAGAATGACAGGCCAGATTGACCCACCAGCGGAGTCCTCACAACCCTTATCAGGTGAAGGCCCGTCTACCTCTGGCCAATCTCCTCCCACCGCTGAGAAGGGAAAGAAAACATATAAAAGAAAGAAGGGATCCCAGTCTCATGGTTAGAAATAGTACAAGAAGAGACAGAAGAAGAAGAGGGTGAACCCTTAGTCCAAAACACGAGATTACAAAAGAGGAGAGAAAAGGATATCACTAAGAAACATAAAGAAGACCCCAAAGAGAAAGATAATCCGTTGGATGCCTTGGGATCTGATGAGTTCTTAGTGTTTGATTTTGAGGGACTCGAAGGCTATTCAGACCACAGACAAGATATAGAAGCTGGGGGGCCATCATTGTTCCAACCTCAGGTAACCCTTACTCCACCACCAGCTCAGTTCACTAATCCTTCGGTGGATGTTCCTCCTCTACAAGTGAGTTCCAATTACCCTCCAAAAGCTAAATCCCAATATAGCGGAGTAACTCTAGAGGAAACAACAAGCAATGTAGCTGGGGGTGATTCCGTTTCAACCCCAACACCTCATTCATCTACCCCACCAACTTCCTTACCACTTCCAATTCCTACTCCACCGCCTTTGAGTCCAAACCCAATACCTAATCCTACACCCAATCTGCCCTCTCCTACCGATACCATTCCCTCATCTACCGCTACATTCATGCCAACAATTATTCCCCCAACATCAATACCTTCACCATGCTCCACTCAAACTGCCAAAGAAATAACAGGCACAGAAAACACATCACCTTTTCAGACCTCACTAGAGGCCATGACCGGTCTCAGGCCAGAAGTGGTAATTGATTCATTAGCCGACGAAGGCCCAAAGAAGGAAAAGGAAAAGGAGGCCAGTGAGCAAGATAAGGAAGAGGAGGAAATACAAAAGGATATAGCAGGGGATAGAATGGAAGAAGGAGAAGATGGACAAGGAAAAGGGCCAGAGAAGGAATCAGAACAGGGAATAGCTCTTGGGCAACAAGGCTTGACCTCAATTCTCCATGTGGCACCATATGAGCTAGTAACTGCCTCCGATAAACGTACTTGGTTTACCAAGGAGATACAACCTCAGAAAAGAACCTACACAAGTGAACTGGACGGAGAAGATACAAATATGACTGCTGTGAAGCAAGCTTTCCACCATGCAGACATGAGTGTGCCTGCTAAAACCATGTCATATGTGACCCAAGACACTAAGGGTCGATGGACAATACAAATAGCTATCCCACTCCCTAGCACCTCTCAAACCACGGGTTCATCAGGAGACTATACATTCAAGGAGGTAGACTTGGGGGAACCAACCAGAGAAGGGAGCAAGACATTAGCGGCTTTGGGACTCAAGCATGCTCTGGGGTTCATGAGTAAAGACGAGGAGACCATAAAATCTTTAACAAACCAAAATGAGGCTCTAAAAGGGGTCATTCAAAATATGGTGGGTCCCATTGACCCAAACTGTTTAGAGGCTTCATTACAAGCCATGCTTGATAAAAGGGCCGCACCAGATTTGCCTGCAGGTTTGACTCTGTCGTTCATCCAGGCAAGCGTCGATTGGAAAAATGACTTCGAGCAATTTGGAGAGAAGGCAATTCCATTAATATTCAGGCCATACCGGACCATACTAGTTGAAGTTAATGCACTCATTGACTTGGTAGAAAATGATGGAGGTATAGATTCAGAGATAATTAAGTGGCAAGCAGCCCTCCAGGATTTGGAGGTAATCCAAAAGCAACGCTTCCAAATTTTGGTAAAATTCTATGAAGGCGAAGAACTAGATAAATTCAAGGCATGGACTGAACAAATGACAAAAATAATTAAGGTCTAAAAGAAGCACCAAACCCTTATAGCCGACAAGCGAGAAGAGGTGATAAGTTGGGTCGAAGAGATAGATACTTTCTTCACTTGGGATGGCCTCAACGTCTATCGGGATGAAGATAAAAAGATTCTACGCCCTTCCAAAGAGGTGGTCCAACAGTTCAAGGATGCTCTGGCCGGAATTGATACTAAGGAAGCCTTGCAGCAACTATTCTACTTGAAAGATGAAATACGAAGAATGTCTCAGCATGAAGAAGAGATCAAGTTCTTCGCTTCTGAATTAACTGCTTTCAAAAAGAAGCAAGAACAAAGGATCGCTAAGATAAGGAGAAAAGAGATCAATTTTGAGGAAGTTCAGGAGATAGTGCAGAGGCTTAGGGCATCTCACCCAGAGGTCTTTTCCGAGTAAAACTCCCAGGGTCCAAATCACCAGATAGACCGGGCAATATTTTCACACTTGGTCAAATTTCACTAAGGCAGTATTTTCGGCCTTTCGGCCCATACAGCAAAGAGTATTTTCTGGCCTTTCGGCCTTTCAGCCCCTTCATGTTTTTTCGGCCTTTCGGCCTGCAAAAAGTCTGAAGTTTTGGGACCTTCGACGTTCAAATTTTGAGAAGCACTTGCGAAATTAAAAGACATTAAAAGTTTCGGGTTAGAGGTCGGGATCTGAAAAACTAGGTGTTTCCAGCGAGATCACTTTTTTCAACACCAGTTCGACTCCAGATCAGGTCAATGGACAACTTGAGTTCATTTCAGAGGAACTAAGGGTCTCCTATCAGTGCCCACCATCAGAAACAGCCCAGATGAAGAATCCAAGAAGAACAACAAGCATCAGGAAGAAGTCTCCAAGCTCACAGAAGAAGCTTACCTTTTTCCTCTCTCTCTTCTTGGTGAATTTTTCCCTCTTTGCATGAGCAAATGGATTGTAAATGGATGGAAGAATCCATGCAAGTTAGATAGTATCAGTTAGCAATAGTTTCCCTTCAGCAAAGCTCTAGTTTTAGTTTTTTATTTTGTAGTTTAAACTCTCTGATGCCCTAGCTCCGAAAATCAGAGTTGTAAATCAAAACTCTATATATTGTAATGAAAAAACAATGTAAAAGGCTGACTTTTTAATACAATAAAGATCTACATTGGATGCTTCATTTGTGGTGTGTGAATTACTGCTATCTATGCGAATTTATTGAATGTATGCTTGCATTATTCTTTATTTTCAGAGAGCCCTTTGTGTTATTGTGTTTCAAATTCATGCTACTTTTAGTTGGAGTTTGCTATTGTATATCTACCTTGCTGTGACGAATGCGTGGAGGAGATCATCTTTGGGCTTAATGATAAATCTGTCTCGTGGGTGGGCACATCTTGGTGGCTTCGTGATTTGATAGATTTTGAATATCTTGCACGAGTGAATACATCTTCTCTCCAAATGCTTGCATCCGTGGAGTAGTGAATTGTGACTTGGTCTGATTTATGCTGCATGGGTTGTTCCAAATCTCTCCAGCATTCAATTCGCAAGGAAGGGTTTACAGCGGTTTATGTCCTTAGGATTTTACTTTCCTCGCAATTTGCTTTATTTCTCGTTACCCTTTTCTCTTTAAAACGCTATCATTAATTCTAAAAATTACCATCTTGAAAACACAAAATTACATTTTATTTACAACACCCATATTTGTTAAAACGGAAAATACCAAAAAAAAGAGAAACTAACAATATTTTGCAGTTTGCTGTCTTGAACGTACCAGCAAAGGCCTCCTCGTGAACAATCACATTTATCTTCAACTAAGTAACCAAGCAGGTTGTGACCCGACCCCGGAGAACCTTGGGAATAACTCAGTTATTCTTTCAAGAGAGGAAATCGAATCTCGAGATCCTAGCAAGTTGGCTTGTGTTAAAACAACGCTCAACACATACATAGGTCGGCCCAAAAAGCCTATACAAGTCGGCCTGAACACTTATCCTTGAAGTTTGAATCATTCCAGACATGTATACAAAAACTGTTCTGCTCGTCACTTAACACCTCTGTCGCTCGGCACTAAGTATCCTACTCGGCTCGGCATGATACAACTCGGCAACCTGAATACTACTTGGCAATGTTGCTCGGTCTTGAATAGTTTTAGCTCGGCCACAATGATAGCCAACTAAAACTGCCTGAGTGAATGACTAAGTGTTGGTCACTAATCATCAACAGAACTTAGAGATTAACATCATTTACTACTTTAGGGTGTCAAATCGTTGAAAATTTTGGAACAGTTATTGTTGAAAGTGCAAGAATAGAGAGAAATGTATACAATTTGAGAAATATTTCTAATTGTAAAAGTTATGTTGAAACTTGTCTTATAGGGCTAGTTGAGCAGAATACAGTATTAAATGAGGAACATAAGATAAATAATAACCTAAAAGATTATGTTGACTTTGAAGGTGAGATGATAGGTGAGCTGATTTGTGCTCTCAAGGAGATAGAAAGATTAAGGAAAGAAGTATGCAAACTTGAAAATCACATTTTTGGGGGAAGTGCAAGTTTGGTTAATCAACTCAAAACTACAATTGGGACCATTGTTGGCTTGAGAATTCAACTTAAACAAAAAGAATTTTTAAGGAAATGCTTCAAAATGAATTAAATTTCAAAATAGAAGAATGTCACAAACTACAAACAGACTTTGATTTACTAAGAGATAATTTAGCAAATTTTTCTCAGAAGAAAGATAAAGTTTTGTAATGAGACATTCACGGGGACTAGTGAATAATTTGAGGTTTTCAGAGTTATGATGTCCAAGGCACACAAGCACAGGTGGAAGGTTCAGGACAGCGTTTGGGAGTTAGTCCACTTTCATTTTCTTTCTAAGAAATGATTTGGTTTTAGGGGGAGATATGTCCTTCATTCCTCTTAAACTTATTGTGTTTTTTTTAAGGATTTCCTTGTTTTACAGGACAATTTTGTTTTTTCTTATAAGGATCTATCAACATTTGAAAATATTCAAAGAGATAAAGGACCACTTTCAGCTTTTGTTCTATGTCGTTGAAGACATGAGATTCCGTCTTGTTGTGATACTTGTCTTCTCTTATTCAAGATTACCATAATGTCTTTTTCATTCATGGCAGAAATATCAATTTGTTAGTCATTGAACAGTTATTTGGTTCGCAGTTTGGCACCACTGTTGTCATGGACTTAAAAGTTAAGTTCTTATTGTAATGATTCTACTTGTTCAGATAATCATAATATTGCAGTACTACAGGGGAATTTTTCTTATCCATATTTCATCCCTGGTTTATGAGATGGTTATACTTTAAACTATTGTTTTCTTGTGGTCCTTGTTTCAACATCTTCATGTGTTTAGTACATACATGCGGAAGAGTGATATACATGATCTAGTTCCTAAAAGTTGCAAATTTGTGACATTCACATTTTATTATAGACGAATGGAATAGTTCTTCAAGTTTTTTTATATTTTGGTTTCATTTTTATCTTGCAATCACCATTGATTATATGACTAATTGATTCAGATATGCATGATACTGAGATTTCCTACTACAACAATCAGTTGTTGCCATTAATACTTACTTTGTGATGAAAGACAAGGTTACATATTATAATGCACTATGGTTGTTATAGGTTGTTGTGAATTACAACCTCTGTATTTACATTCTCATTTTATGTTTCAACAGATATAGATTCTTTCTACATTATCCTCTCTTCTCTTGGTATTGAAATGTTTCTTCTACATGCATGCATTACTAGAAACAGTATGATTACAGTTTTTTATGGTGTGTATTGTATCATTTTTGCAAAAACATTGTGGTGGTACTACATGAGAATCACTTAGTGTTTGTAATTTCTGCTACCTGAGATCTCATGCTCAATCAGTTCTATTTGGGAAGATAACATCATGCAGGTGCATATTCATACACTTTTTTGCGATACACAAATACACTAGGTTTTAGCTCTATACGTTCTTTTTTAGCAATCTACAATGATATGGTGGCTCTTATGCACATTTTTTCTTATCATCCTTTTGTTGTTACAACATCTCTTTGCCCTTTGATGCCCAAAAGGGGGAGAGAGATTTGATTGTTTTCCATCAAGGCCAAAGGGAGAGTTTGTTGCCCCTCAATTGTTGTCCTTGGTGAAAAATCCACACAAAGCCATCACATTGGTTGGTACAGATACAGGTGCTTTTAAAACTACAAAACTATCCTCTATCCCTGTCACATTAGTTGGTATAGGTATTCAGTTGGTACAGGTATTTAATTGGTCGGTATTCTTCATGGCTGATCTTTATGGTTTATACATATTATATGGACAGGCACTTGCATATTTGTTTGATGTAACAGTGGTATGTTTCAAGGCTCTATAATGGATCATTAATGGTAGCTTCATAACAGGTTGTTCTTGAACATAATGATAACATGAACAAGCTTGGCATTCATGTATTGGCACGTGTATTAATATATCTTGGTTGGTATTTTCGCCAACGGTTATTCTTCATGGATATAGTTAATATGGCATATGATATGCTTTAGTGATACTTGATATGGTACTCTGTTGATTACATCTTTGGGACATGACATTATTTATTTTCAGTGCATATGACAGTTGATTTTCATCATGAATATGATAGTGCACACATGATTTGGTTTCCATGATCACACATGTATGACAGTGCATTTTTCAGTATCATATACTTTGATATGAGTCCACTTTATTTGTATTATTTTTATTTGGTAATCTATGTATCTTGTTTGCATTATCTATTGATAGCTTATATATTCCTATCTTGAATAAGCCATTGACTTCTTATTGGATCCCAAACATATAAGTTACCAATAATATATTGCATATAAGTTATATATGCTACAAATGTCAAGATGTAAGTAAGGGATATTATAAGGATATTTCCTTCTATTGAAGTCTTGATTGGATTAATATTTGAAAATGATGGTATATATCAGTGATATCTAAAAGTAATAATGTGTTCCTTTGACCATGGGCATAGTATTCATTGTAAATAATAAGTCAGCATCTCATGTGCAGAATACACTTCATTGAGAACTTTGAAAAGTGGTCAACATTTTTGTGTTCGAGGAACTCAATATAGTGGTCAGTGATTTTGAAGGTAACAAATTTGGTTTGAATTTAATCACAAGGACTTTGTTATGGGAATTAAATCTCATCAAAAGTAATCTTGACTTTTGATTGTGGGACTACATCTTTGATTAGGGTTCTTTATGCATCATTTTCAAAATAGTTATTTTTGTGGCAAAAGCATCCTTTCAAAAACCCTAGCTGACATGAGCTTAGGGCATGACTGTGGCAGTTCCATGTGGGTGTTTTTTGGTGGTTCTTTGTGTAATAGATTGCAAGATTGTGGTAGTTGTTAGAAAATGTGGTGATTATTTGGAGATTGGGGCAGTTGCATTGCTTGGTTCTTCTCTTCGAACAGATTGACAGTTATCAAGTAATCTCATTCAACTTCTTTCAGTTTTGATTAATGGTGATCAATGCAGATTTTGTTTGGTAAAAAGAGTTATTGGTTATGATCTTGTTTGTTGGTCTTTCTTTTTAGAATAACATGACTATTGGTAAAATTGTTTTGAGACTCGGTTTCGCAGTATTGTTGTGAAAATCTTTATGTATTATGAAGGGATAACTTAGTCATTTTATATAGAGAGATATACATACGGGTTTTTGTGAGAAGAAGTGTGTACACAAGAGAATGTAAAAATTGCAATACATGTTTTAGATCTGTGAAAAGGTTTTGAATATGGTTCTTGTGTAAAGGAAATAGTTCAAGGTTTATTTCAGAATACATTTTATTGAAAGGTTTTATTATGCACAACTTTGTTAATGCAATTTGGGCATGTTGTGTATAGCTTTCTATTCTATGCATGATATGTTCATTTTGTTTGAACAGAGACTTTGTAGCGTTGCATATTCATTTTTGTTCCTAAAATCTTAAATAATGAGATATTTTGGAAATATTATGTAATGATATAGAGAAGAAATTCTATTTTTGAATACTTTGAATATTGTGGCGAATTGTTTTGACATATTGCCAATGAGGCATATTTATTTAGTGAGAAGCATTCAGCCAATGACACCTTTGTAAACAATAATTTTGCAGATTAAGCTACTGAGGCATTTTCGAGGTGTTTTTATTTCCCAAGAGGGTTTTCCACTCGTGAAATAATTGTGTTATTACTTGAGAACTCTGTGCTTTTACATTATGATTTGCTAGTTTCTTTATTCTGCTATTGGGAACTTATGTCTATATGAGACTCTGAAACATTGGTTTAAAAGTAGAACAAAAATTAAATTTGCCTAAGAACATTGATTCCCCTCCCCCTCTCAGTGTTCTCTGTACTCCTACACCCAATAGCTTGAGCAATGTTTTTTTTCATTAACTTCAAATGAGATTCCACCAATAGTGACCCTTTTGTCCACCCACGAGGTTGCAAATTGCTTAGAGAGACCCTCATCGTATCCATTAATATTTTCAATAAATTTAGAGGCTCCACCCTCATAGCATATATGCCAAATATTGGCATCATTTTTAAATTCATTGAATTTACTTGGCTTGATTTGAACCTTGTCCCGACTCACTCTATCAATGGAAGCAATAGTTACAAAGAGCCCCACCCAGGTTTTTGCCTTACAACTACTCACAACAATAATGGAAACCGGCAACAAAAATCATAAATAAAAGTGGAAATGAGTAGTGTGTGCAAGCTCCCTTGTAATTATTTCTTGGCTTTCTCGTAATAGTTCACTCGTGCGGACTGTTGATGATTTATAGCTTCGATGAGATAAAATGATCATAATATTATGAGAAAATAAATAAATAATATATTTGTGTGTGTGTGTGTGTGTGTGTGTGGTAATAATGGACATTAATACTATATATTAATATACATATTTAACATTATCTCTTTATAATATTGAATTAAATAAACATCATTGAATTGATAATATTGTTATTCAGATAATACAATGCAAATCCTAACATGTAATTGCTATGAATTCAAATGTTATTTGCCTATAGTGATGATGATTTGCTTCATGAGTGTGTTATGTTTTAATGCATAAAAAATGGCTTCTATTTAAAGGATTTTCCAAGGGTAGGGGTAGAGTTGATTAAACCATGATTAGGGTTAGGTTAAGTAAATTATCTCAAAAGTTAAAACAATTTAAATGGTGGTTTCAAATAAGGGGACAATTTGAGTGGTCAAAATGCAACTCCAAGATGTGTGATGGAAGATTAATTTGGCTTGTGAGCTCCCCTTCTCAATCCTCATTGGTTGATCAATTTTATCCCATGTGATAGATGAGGAAATTAAAGAATTTAATAAAATGATTTAATTGATTTTCTTTAGCAATGTGTACCCTTGAGAGGGTTGGATTTAAATTGATTTTAAATGCAATTAAATGATTAATTTCAATAGCACAATTACTTTGATTAATTTGATTTAATTAATCAAAGGTTTTTTTTATAATTCATGATTTCAATTAATTTTGCTCATTTTGTGTCTAATTGATTTACCTTGACCAAAATTAGGTGCCTACAATTGGTATTCCCTCTCATGTTATCAGTGAATGCAACAATCATATCCCTTGTGTTAGACCTTATGATCCCACCCACTATAGTATTTCCTCTTCTTGTAGCTACATCAATGTTTGATTTGTGCCATTTTGTGTTTGGTGATTTCCATCAAGTATTCCTCCTCGCCATTCTCTTGGAATTGTCAAACACAACATAGGTGTTGGGTAACTCTCAATTCCTTGTCATTTTATCACCAAAATGGGAAGGGGGAAAAGGACAAGAATTACCAAATAGCAACTAACAAGTTCTCCTCAAGAAGCTTACAAAGGATGCTAAAGACTTCCTCCACAAGGTTTTCAACATCCCTCAAAATCTTGTTATTCCTTTCTTTCCACAAGCTCCATCCAAGGTGGGGGGGTCTACCTCAAAAATTCTCTAACCAAAGGATTATGAGTGGGCCCTCTCCAACCTAAGGTTGCATGTTGAATAGTGGTGCTCTTTACCCATGGAACACCAATGCTTCAATAGCATCAATCCTAACTCATGGGGATAATTACAATGGAGTGAGATATGTAGGATAGATTCTTCATCCTATTTGCAAAGCACACATTTGTTTGTGTAACTAAAATCCCCACTAAGTCAAATTTTCCGATGTGAGAATTGTATTTGTCCACTAGAAGAAGGTAATGCACACCAAAAGAATTTGACTTTGGAAATCAACTCCACAATTCCAAAGAATCTTTCCTTCATAAGCACATTGTTAGAATTAGTCTATTAATCATTCTTGCTATCTTTTTACTATTTAAATAAATTCAACCTTTTCACATTACTAATTTCTATTTCAACATTTTCAATATTTATTTGACAAATTCAATTTTTTTGATAAATTTTCTTTTCTAATTTAAATTTATTTTTTAATAAATTCAATTTACAAATATATATTTTTAATCTTCAATTCCAATTGCTTAATTCACTTCCAACTATATATTCAATAATAAATCAACAATCTCCAAACCTAAAAACCAATTCCAATTTTCCACTATTACCAACATTATTAATCAAAATCAAAAATATTACACTATATTCAATAATGTCCAATAATCACAATACCCTTTATAGTGTAAACCCCACAGCACTAATAAAATAAAGTGTGCAAGCTCTTAAAGCTTACCACCAACATTATTAATCAAAATCAAAAATATTACACTATATTCAATAATGTCCAATAATCACAATACCCTTTATAGTGTAAACCCCACAGCACTAATAAAATAAAGTGTACAAGCTCTTAAAGCTTACCACACAACTTAAAATTTTGCAGATGTAGTTACCACTTCGTAAATCTAAAACCTAAGAACCGAAAAACAACTATTACAAACATGGTTAATCACAATTCACAAAAAATTATTACACTAGTCAAAACTTAAAACATTACTATACTAAAAAGTATCATGTGACCCTCTATACTTCCGAAACAACACCAGCACATAATCTCCAAACACTTAAATCTTATCCTGAAATTAACATATACAATTAAAATCGTTATTTATTGTACTAAGATAGATTTCGCTGTGTTACTTATATTATTGATTTTAAAACATTCACCATATTTTAAAATATATATATATATATATATAAGTATATTATTTTTTAAATAAAACGAGATCACCAACAGACAATACAAAAAGGGCAAATGTGACTTCAACTATGTACCTCAGTGCATCAGGCAGGATCAAATTGGCATCTCGTCCACTTCTCCGATCAGTAACTATGAGTGGCGACAGTAGCAGATAAAATTCATTAGATATTTCCCTCCTAACCCAAATTCATCAGCAAAATTCCCCTTATATACTGCAAACGCTTGCAGAACTGCTATTATCTAAGACGCAGTATTGACACCATCATTTTGTTCGAAGTAAATAATCAGAAAAACATATAAACAGCGAGCAACCTAGATCAAGCAAAATACAGCTCTGAGGAAATCAATCATTCCATCCAGCGGTGGTGTTCAAAAACACCATAAATAAATAGAAGAGAAAGAAAAACTGCAATCAATTTCACTTCTTGGGAGACTTGGGGGTCTTAGCCTCAGAAGCGGCCTTCTCGGCGGATTTCTTTGGCAGAAGCACTTGATGAATGTTAGGCAGCACACCGCCATGAGCAATGGTTACGCCGCTCAAAAGCTTTCCGAGCTCCTCGTCATTCCTCACAGCCAACANCACATGCCGAGGAATAATCCTGTTTTTCTTATTGTCCCTCGCCGCGTTCCCGGCCAATTCCAACACCTGTAAACAAAATTCAAAATAAAATGAATCAAATCCAACACCTGTGAACAGAATTCAAAGCAGAACAAATCAATTCCAACACCTGTGAACAGAATCAAAGCAAAATCAACAATTTAAAACCCTAATCCGTTGTTCTACGAAAATTCAAAGCTAAAAAATCCACTATAACCCTAAAAACAGTAAACCAGGCAATAAACACACCTCAGCAGCTAAATACTCCATGACTGCTGCGAGATATACAGGAGCTCCAGTCCCCACTCTCTTTGCATATCTGCCCTTCTTCAGAAACCTGCTAATTCTTCCAACGGGGAACTGCAGGCCGGCTTTAGTCGATTTGCTGACGGATTTCTTCTTCGCGCCTCCCTTCCTTCCTCCTTTCTTTGACGAATCCATTTTAACTTCAACACTGTCACGAAACCCTAAGCTTTTCGAAAACGAGAACAAGCTTCAACACAAGATCTGATATGAAAGTTTGAATCTCCGCTGTCGGTATTTATACTCTACCTAGCAAAGTGAAAAGGTAAGGGGGAAACCTCGGCCGTCGATAACAGGACGAGATCGGACGGATCAGATTCGTTTATGAGGTATACACGGATTACTACTCTGGCTAGCGAGACGCGGCCACGTGCTGCGGTCGACACTTTCGAATTAATAATGAATTTGAAACTTGCAAAGCTATGTACACACTAAATTCAAAACCTTGGGAGGGAAAGAGCAAGGACTTCATGGGGCTTAAGAGAAAAAGTTAAAAAGCGTAGAGGAAGTGTAGTAGTTTTTTGTTTGTTTTTTAAGGTTTTGTTTTGTTTTGTTTTCGTTTATACTTATTGTTCTAGTTTCTCGATAGTAACTATATCTGTAATGTTCAAAAAAAAAAATTAAAAAAAAAATCTTATTTATTATTCATCAAAAAAATCTATGTACGTTATGGGATTTATTATGTGTGCAACGGTTAAAAAAAGGTCATTTCAAAGTGTCACTCACACCTATTCTAAGATGCCCCAATAACCATGCACTACAACCACCTCAAAATTTGTCAATACTTATGCACAAATGTCTCAGTAGTCTTCAAATATTGTCAATGCTTATGGACAAATTTCTTAGCAATCGTTCAAAAATATTCATTATTAGGTTTACAAGTGAGCAGCTATTGGTACATGATATATTTATTAATGGGCTTTTAGTTATCATTTTTTGGGTTTTTTCAAAGTTAGTAATTGGGTGTCAGGTGTGTGTGGAGTGTGTCGCTATTTGAACGTGGGTGGTAATTGGTGCTCTTCCTCTAGTCCGTGTATTTATCATTGGATAAATATTGTTGAATTGTTTAAATTTTCAATGAATCAATAGATACGAATCAAATGTCCAATTTGATGTTTGGATAGATAATCATAACAAATACATTACTCTCGACTAAATAAACCACAAAACTCACTTCCCTATGAAAATATGTGATTGAAAATTTAGACAAGCAAATGCATTGCTTGGATTTATACAAGCCCCTCCTTGG
>MU226023.1:4427045-4454555 GCA_018584345.1 Thuja plicata
CTTTCCTTAACATGTCAAAATAGTATGTACTTTGCCATATTAAGGAGGGGGGCATATACACGGCCTCCCTCATTTTATATTATGCATTTTTGTTCTAACATTTTGTTTTACAACATGCTAAATCCTCGGAAGGTAACACACATAAGTTGCTAAATCCTAAAGAGATACGCATTCGATTACAATTCAAAATGCTAAATCCTCGGAAGGTAACGCACATAAGTTGCTAAATCTTGAAGAGATACGCATTTTACAAATGTATTCCATGGTGATATAAGGATATGGATCCATGGGTACTTCATAAAAGCTGTCAGAAGATGCACTACATACATGCACAAAGCCACTAGAAGGCGCACAACTTTATGGGGTGACTATCAAGTGCTTTCTTGATGGGCCATCCTATCCTTTTTGTGGTTCACAGTGAGATACACACATCTTACTGGGTGAGCTAACCACTCCTCTCTCTCTCTCTCTCTTTGACCGGTGATGTCTCTCTTATTGTGATCTTAAGGTTGATAAAGACTTAAGTCCCTTGGGGGCTTGAGGATTTCTTTGTCCCTCTTGATTCCAATAAGATTGTCTTTTCTCTATGATTTCCTTCACAAAGAGTTTGTGTTGAGTCCATACTCTTGCTAAAGTGGGGGCTAAATGTATAGTCGAAAAATGGAAGCACTTCCATGGTAGACTGGTTTAGCCTTCTGAGTAAGTAGTTTGGGGTCATATCAAGCACCTTGAATGGGTTCCTGACTTTGACTTGACTTTCCGCCTGTTCTACCTCTCTTTCCACTACTTTCCATCCAGTTTTTGGCATCCTGGACTGCAGATCTGAGGTCTTTGACCTCAGGGTCAGGGTCGAACTTTTGGGTCTATGTTGACCTCAACCCTGACCTAGGTCAAGTTCAACCTTGACCTTGACCTAGGTCAAGGATGACCTCGACCTTGACCCAGGGTTCAAACTTTAAGGTCTTGCAGTTTTCAGATGTCGATCTTTGCAAAAGTTGTTTCCCACTTCCGGGTCGGCTGTTTCGGGTTCCGAAGCGTCAATTCCTAAATTATATTTAACTTAGGTCCTCTCCTAGGGGTAAAGGCTTTAATGGGAATTTAATTCTCCTATATCGGCCTCCTTAGAATATTGTGCCCTAATTTCATATAAAATGAATCCTTTCTCTCTCATTTTCTCTAAGTCTTCCAAGTGCAAAAAGCTCTAACTGAGATTTTGTTCAAGCATCCATTGTTCTACATGTTTTAAAGCTCTCAAAGTGTTCAAGTATTCCTCTCAAGCATTCAATTCTACCATTGAAGATCAAGGATTCAAGCTCTCAAGCCTTTGAAGGGATTTGGTTCAAGCATTCAAGATTTATCATTCAAGCCCTAGATCTAGCCATCGTGATGGTGTGATCTTCCTTCAAGATCCTTTGTGCATCCTCAAAACTCTTTCATCATCTCTTCAAGGTGGATTCCAAGCATACAATCATGGAGGTTTTTGGTTTCTATTGAGTCCAAGCTTTCATACTTGCATATTTTCTTACATTTGAATTACAATTGCATATCTATTTGAATATCATAGCTTCATTATTAGATTCAATTCTACTACTTGCTAGCATTCTTATTTCAATTATTGATTTCAAGGTTAATTCCTTAATCGGGGTTTGACTAAGGCAAACCCCTCTGCCCCAACAAACAATCATCTTTTTCTTGTAGGTACAGGTTCGAGACTGTAGATTTGGACACAGATCTGGATACCCTTTTTGGCTTTCTTTCAAACGGTGCAAACAGATTATTTGTTAGACCTGTGTAGGTCAGGGTTGACATTATTGGGTCAGGGTTGACATTTGTGGGTCAAGGTCAAACTTTTTCATAAGATGACATCGGATCGGGAAAATATTTCTGGGTTTTGTTCGTCTCAGCGTTCCAATTCAGGATCATCTGTCAGTTCTTTAAGAAATAGTCTACATACATCAGAAAATAGCATTCTTTGATCTGCAATATTTCAAGGTTAGTGTATTTCTCCTATCCATTTCAATTCAAATCCTTAATCATTCTAAATCTATCACACATTTACATTCATCCACGACACATTTTAAGAGGGAGACCTATAATCTCCTTCTTTATTCTTATTTCCAATAGATTGATTCATTTGTGCATTGATCCTTTTTGGGTTGATCAATTTGGATCCTTCATTTATGCATTTGAGAATAAAGGGGAATGTCTTATTTATCCCTCCACTCTAAACATTAAATGTAAGGTGATAAGTGATTGGAGTATCAAAACACTCTTATTCCATAAACATCATTTTTCTTCCTTACACATACAAACAAAGAATACTACAATATTTTTAAGTCTAGTATGTTCCTCTTTAATAGCATTCATCACGTCCTCATTTGGAGACAAGGAAAGGGTATTTCCAGCAAGATGTAGACTCTTACCTTCTCCTCCCCCAGACTCACATGGGCTACCTGGCTTATCACAGTCTCCTCATCGATATCCATTGGTGTCAGGTTGTTCTCCTCGGATTCCCACATTCTTCTTAGCAGTCGAGCTTTCAAAAAAAGTAGTTTCCGGGCATTTAGAACCAAAATCATCCGCCACCACTGATTTGTATGAAGGTTTCTACCCTTTTGAATCACGAGAGCCTTGACCTTCATCATTGTTCAAGTCGGTATCCTTTCGCCTCTCCTCGCAATGATTAGGGTTGTCAACATTACCACCAGAGTGAGTATTGCAAGCATCATTAGCCATGATCACAACACAATCCTGGGAGAAGACCAATCAAACCCTAAGAAACAAAAAAAACATAGAGAATAACGGCAATCTCAAACCCCAAAAAGAAAGAAAAAACCAAGTTCATGCAGGGTGACAACAAGACAGAAACCAAGGCCCAAAAAATAACCCGCACAAGCCAGCGAGAGCCTACAAGATGGGCAAGAAGATCAAAGCACACGCGGGAATGGTACCCACTTGCAGAGCCCTCCTATCAATAATATGTAATTTATTTCGATACTCAGATGATACAAATTAGTTTTCAATAGGAGTTACTAAAAATCACATTTTAAAAGTCAATTTCTAGGACCATATCATACTCATGTATGACAAGCATAATTTAACCTAAATGAAATTATTTCTCTAAATCCTTTTGGTAAATGGTATGTAACACATTCAAAATTGATGACACTATTTTTTGTAATTTTTATTCTATTATTAATTTCTTACTCGGCATAATTGTTATTTTTTAAATCCCTCATGTACGACAAACACAATTTGACCTAAGCTTATAATTTTTTATTCTTTTTTTTAAAGTGTATGTAATTATCTATAGTTTGATGTATGTAATTTGTTTTTAAAAAAAATGTATAAATAATAAAGTTATTAATATAAGAAGAAAGCTTATTATTTCAAGATTTTGCACCTATTTCAATAGAAATTGATTGAAAAAATGTAATTAATCATTTTTTTAAAATTGCATATTTGGAATCTACAATCTTATTTATAGTGATTTTTTTGTCAAAATATTCTATAGAAAATATATTTAGATATTTGTCCACAGTGTGTATTTTGTTTGAACATTGAGATGACATTCAAGGTGCAGATCAAACTAGATCTAAGGCTATGGTTTGATTAACCAAGCCTTTTCCCAAACCAAAACTCAAAGTTATTCTCGGGGTGGTAATTTAAATTTTATGAAACATGGTCACATTTATGGAACGATGTCACATTTTATAGAATGAGATCATGTCCCATTTTTCAAATTTTATAATATTTTGTGGAATGGGATCACGTTTTGTAGAACATGATCACATTTTATAGAATGGGGTCACGTTCTATTTTTTGAGAATACAACCTCTTTTCAATTTTTTGGCTCGGGACCTCAAACCTAAACGTGACCGTGTTCTATTTTTGCACGATCCCATTTTGTAGAGTAGTTTTTTAGAAAAAAAAAAGACTAAGTGGAAAAGTTACCCCATAATTGGACTCAAGTTTTTGCACTTGCCTTTCTTACTATTAAGATGAAGCATTATAACCTAAAACAAGGTTCTCACTTATCTCTATCTTGTATTGCAATTCAACGTAACTTTGTTTTTGACTGAGAAACAAATGCTTTCTGACATGAATAATTGTTTGTGGCAAATTTTGACCAATAAATACAAGTTTTTTACCTTCTTAGATGTGTTTCATTTACCAAGTTTATCTAAGATGGTTGATGTAATCTTGTGGTGATGTGTTTTCTCCTTAATTTTTGTCACATATTCATTTCATTTATGTAGATAGTATAGGTATTGAAACCAAATTTGTGTATCACCTCAATAGAAATTCATTCAACCTAGTGTAGTGTTGTAAATTTACACACTTCCTAAGGTGTACAATTCCATGCATACTTAGCACCCATTTTAGTGTGTGTTCATTCTTCCATGCATCATTGGACTTTGCTATGAATTTAATTAATAAATATTTAAATATGAGTCATCTCTTAATTTAATTTCTATGAGGGCCCTTAATTATAGTTGCACCCCTTTAATTATTTCATCCAATCAATTACCACTTGCATACATAGGTCCTATTTTATTATGGGTGGCCTCTTGTATTTATTTCAATATCACATCTTGATTTCACACATGTTTGGGGCACCCTCATATCCAAATTGACCCCCAAATCAAATTTGAACCCAAATTGGTTGGTATAGGGTGAATGGGTAGGCATACAACGAGCCAACTTACCCCAGACCTTGAGAGTCGCCCTGTCCCCCATAAACTAGACCCAAATTTGAATTGTGCAACAATCTCAATTTTAGTGAGATCTCCAAAACCCCATAAACCTCCTTCAAGTTTAGAGCCCCAAAATGGCTAGGTGAGGTATAAAAGCAAAGCTATCTCCCTCATTTTGGCATTTATCATATCTATCAATCCATTCATTCAAGTTCAAGCATTTAAGGAGCAGTAAAACATCAAGCATTCAAGGATCAAGCATTCAAGGAATTTCATCTCACTATATTCTTCATTGTGGCAAGCTTCAAAAACTATCATGCAAACATATCTTTTCTGATTTCCTATTTAGGTTTTTGTGGAGTCATGGTATTGCATCAATATTTGTGATGTTATTTCAAGAAACAATTGCACCATCAAGGTATAAGATATCTTATTCTCAAATATAGCCTCTGCTTTATATTAACATGCTTTCATTTCAAGTAATTTTCAATTTAATTTCATGGTTAATTCTAAAATCAGGGTTTAACTTAGGCAAACCAATTTACACCAACACCTTCCCTAATTTTTGTGTGTAGGGGATAGTGGTGTAACTACGAAAAAGGCTATAGAAAGTTCTGATAGAGAGTTACAGATTGGCAATATTTTCATTAGATTTTGCAGTGTAAAGGAAATTAGACTTGTCGCAAACCTCCAACTCCCCCAAGACCCTCTTGGTCGCCCAAAGATTGTCATTTCAAATTAAAATTTGAATCATAGGTCAATTGTTGATTTCAATTTCTAGATCTGGTATCAAAATTGGGTTTACAATTTTCTAATTGCCTACATTCATACCATATCCTCTTTCATTCCATGTTTTCCCTAGATCTCACATTCTCCACGTACATTTCTATATTCATCTTCCATAACCATGAAGGATCATTTCATCATCTTCATTCCAATGTATGATGGAAGATCTATAGGTGTGAGCATCTTAGTTTGACCATCCATCCTAGTGAACACCCTTACATCCTATGTCTTCTTCATTACACCTAGTTATAATTTTCCTTCTTTCCTTCACCAATACTAGTGGATTAAAGTAGAATAAGTGAGATCTAAGGGGACCAACCCTGTTTGTAGGTTCATTTCTACCATAGGTTACCCAAAACCTAAAAATGATCTCAAATTTTTCTAGGTTGTTGAGTTTAGAGCTCAGCAAGGGTACAAACTTTAAATATGACATTTTCAATCATGTCTAAGTTTGAATTTTTGTTTGATTTGTAAAAGGCGTGTTATACCTTGAATTAATTTTGAGTTGTTACAAATATATAGATTTGAGTTAATGCTGAATGTTGCCTTTGTTTTATGTTTGTGTGCAAATTGAAGGTTGTTTTTTTGCTACTTATGCAACTATGTAGATTTGCAAAGAATAAGGAGATTATAGATTATTTCAAGAAAATAATTATATACTATTCTAATTTAGTGAGATAACTAACATTTTTTGTATTATATAATTGATTCTAAATACATAATAGCAATGTCTTAGTTGTGTTTTCACATCACAGTCTAGTTCAAAACTGCATCTTAGTCCAGATATTACATTAGATCGTCAAGTACATTATATACCTAATACAAAAAAAACCACATAAACACTGCATGATCAATACTAACATATTCCATGGATACAAAATGATGGGTGTATATCTAACTACACAAAAATATAATTTAAATAATGCACATAATTTGTATATCATTGCATCAAGCCCTTTGAAAGATACCTAATAGGTACCTATCACCACCTCACCTCTCTATCCACACAACCCAACCTACTTGTCCTTCCATCCATTTCAATTACTTGTTCTCTTGGATCTGATGGTTGCATTGGTGTGTTACCCTCTTTTCAACTGGTATATGTAGATATACTGTAGGTGCTTTGACTGCAGTTGGTGGTATAACTTCTAGAGGAATTGCTAGAAATGGTATATTCACAACTCTTGCTTCTCTTTCTCTCTATTGTTTGAGTTCTACCATAAAGTTGTGCACGCTAAGGAAAAGAGGGGCCTCTCCTCACTTCTCCTTACCCATGTATAGCCATGGGCTATCTCCCACCTGAATACTTTCGCTATTCCATCTTACAACAAGTCCTCAAATTTCTTCTTGTCAAACTTCATGGTGATTGTTACCTGCACATTAATGTTATGAAAAATGAGTCTCTTAAGAAACTCAGGAAGAGCTATAATCCTGCCACTAAAAACATTGGCATTTCTAAACTTCCAAATAAGCCAAAGAATCTCAACTTAAAGACTAGGAAAAAAACATTGTAATCATTTCTTAGGCCAAGGATATAACCAAATACAATCTTGAGAATACTAATTTTCACATGAATGGAAAATCCAAGTAATTTCCATATCTCATTGGAAAATATATAATCAAAGAATATATGTATCAAAGTCTTAGGAGTTATGCATAAGGTACATAAAGTATAGCGCCCATTGGTTTGTTTGAGAGAGAGTTTATGGAGAATCAAATATCACATAAAACACTTCTTTTTAGGTTCCACCAATCTTCCCCAACGGTTCTCAAAGCTTTTATCCCAAAAGGAGGAGGAAAGGTTAATATCCCAGTAGAAATTAACATGGCTAAAAATGTCTTCATTATCAGAAAGGAAGTAATATATGTTAGTCTTAAGATCAGATTACTGAGAGGGGGGGGGNGGGTGAATCGGTAATCTACCAAACAATCCCAATATTTAACATTTTGAACTTAAACCAACGTTCACAAGATTAACCTTAATAAAATCAAATGAAAATCATAAGCATCCAAATCGATCCATAAAATTGACACACTAATTTCCCGTGGAAACCCAAGTAGGGAAAAAACCATGGTGGGGATTAGTACCCATTAAATGATGTACTCTTCTGAAGTACATCCTGTGAGGAGATTAACCCTATTGGGTGCTACCCGGTTAAGGGGTTTTCCTTAGGCATGTTAGAAACTTTACCCTGTTAAGAGTATCCTTGTTAACGGACTTTAAACACTTGTCAAAGTGTCACCTTGTTAGAGGATTTACAACAAAGATATGTTAGGATCTGCCTTGTTAAGAGATTTAACTTGGTGCAACTGTTAGGGAACAATAGAAATAATGATATATGAAATAACACTACTTCTATTTGATAAGATCCACTGAAGCACACAATATCTTCTTAATCCACTATACTCTTCCCTGGCTTGATCTCAACTCACACTTTGCACCGTACTTGTCTAACACACAATCAACTCATTCAACCTTCAACTTCATTCATTATATACTAAAAATTTTAAGTCGACCACCTTGACTAAACCCTAAAATAGAATTTCAAAATATCTTCCTCAAATCCAATGCGCCATATAACAAAATTAAATGCAAAAAGCTTATTTCCAAGACCGCATTGACCTACACAACAATTTACAAATGAAATTGTGCCAATAAGTCAAACTCATTTTGACCAAACACAACCTTCCTCAAGAATCTTCTCCACACACTAGAATAGAGAAATGTGATGCCAGATCATCACCTCCAATCATGAAGACACATCAACAGATCACGAATAACTCAAACTATTCTACCAAGACTTCAATACCGAATAAAGATTTAACAAATATCACTCAAGAACACAAAATCTGTAACATGTTAACAACTTTGTCTTTGCTCACCGATAATCTATCCTTCACACCGGTCATGCAAATTAGTTATGATTGCAACTAGAGCATTTGAACATTGTTTACCACCATATCCTGTGATCGCGCCACAAGATACATCAAAGATTTGACAAGACATTCAAATCATCTATCACCTATCATTAATTGTTCTAGCAGTTGCACTGCTATACTTCAATTGATCATAAGTTCCTCATAAAATAACTTCAGTATTAGAGGTCATACATTAGACATCCAGAGACATATCCAAGTCTCCCATAATGATAGCAACTACTGAAACTCACTACAACCCATCATTCATCACAACCATGCTTGGAAAAATACTAAGAACACAAAGTCAATACTTGACATCAATGACAACCTAATATTTGATCATCTTGTAATCAAATCTACACCATGAAATCTGCAAAACTCACTTACATCACTGCATTAGATATGTCAACAATCTTCCTCTTTGGCATTTATGGCAATACTCACTTCCTCAGTAGATCACTTTAACATGAAATATTATGCATAAAAATGTTTCAACTTCTGTCTTTCAACTGTATTGCACGTACTCACCCTTTCATTGAAATTCTTCCCCTTTGACAACAATTCCAAAGGCCTCAATCATACCTTATATCTTCTCTACTATTCCTGACTTCATAGACTACTCCCCCTAAGGAGAAGCCACACAACATCAATACAACCATAAATATATTCAATGAATACATTAGGATTGATGCAATTGTATCTTCTTCTAATTCAACCCAGATAGGGGAATGACCCCCAACCTACCTCTTAGATACTCAAATGCATCCTTAGGTAATAGTTTTGTAAAAATATCAATAACTTGTTCCTTATTTGGCACATACTCCAACCTTACTTCCTTGTCATGTACATGTTCTCTAAGAAAATTATATTTATAGCTATATGTTTAGTCTTAGATTGCATCATCGGGTTCTTTGAAATGTTAAGAGGACTTGTATTGTCACAATAGATAACCACCAGTTCAGTTACCTTCTCTTGAATTCCTTCCAGAATTTGCTTGATCCATACTACTTGCGTACAATTTATTGCAATAACTACATACTCAGCTTTAGTTATTGATTGAGATATACAATTTTGCTTCTTGCTTGTCCAAGATACAAGCTATTTCTCCAAGAAAAAATGTACCTCCACTTGTGCTCTTTCAATCATCAACATTACCTACCTAATAAACATCAGTAAACACATTCAAAGATAAATCACCTTTATGTACATACCATAGACCATAATCTTCAGTCCCCTTAAGATATCTAAAGATTTTCTTTACTGCAACCAAATGAGATTCCTTGGGATTAGTAGAAAATCTTGTCACTAATCTAACGACCTGTACAATTTCTGGTCTATTGTGCACTACATACTATAGGTTACCAATCATGGACCTATAAAGTGTCTCATCCACCTCTTTAGATTCATCTGCCTTTGATGATTTGCAATCGATTACCATAGGGGTACCAACCGATTTTGAGTCTTCTAACCCAAAAGTATTAAATATTTCCCTTACATATTTGGATTGCCTTATGTAAATACAATTCTTCATCTGTTTAAGTTGCAATCCAATGAAGAATTTGATCTCACCGATCATAGATATCTCAAATTATTTCCTCATCTAAACTAAAAATGATCTACTCATCTCTTCATTGCCACCAAAAATGATATCATCTACAAATATCTCTGCAATAAACAATCTTTCATCTTTCTCAATCTTCAAATACACATTATTGTTATCACTAGTCCTAATAAAACCACTTTTAACCATATATGAATGTAATCTTTCACACCATACTCTAGGTGCTTGTTTCAATCAATACAAGGCTTTTTTTAATTTGCATACCATGTTCTTTCCTTTTGAATTAGCAAATCCCTCAGGTTGTTTGATGTATACTTCTTCTTCCAAAATACCATTAAGAAAAGACGACTTAACACCCATTTGATATACCTTGAATCCTTTATAAACAACATATGCAAGCAACATCCTAACACCTTGTAGTGTGGCCATAGGTGAAAATGTTTCACAATAGTCCATGCCTTCCTCTTGTGCATATCATTTGCACACCAATCTTACCTTGTTCCTTACCACTTCATCGATCTCATCCATCTTGTTTATGAAAATCCACTTCGTTCCAATACATTCTTGTCCATCGGTCTGGGCACTAAAGTCTAGGTATTGTTCTTCTCAATTTGGTCTAATTATTCTTCCATAGCTTTTAACCAATCTTCATCTTTTAATGCATCTTTAGTTGTTTGAGGCTCGAATTTAGATAACAAACAAGTACCTTCTCTTGCCTTCCTTCTTGTTAACACACCAACATTTTTGTCACCAATAATGATAAGGGGAATGATTCAACTTTACATATTTAGGCAATACCGGCTCATTTCTAGGAGTCTCTTCAACCATTGGTACTAGTTCCTCCTCTTTGACTTGTCTATCCTGATTTTTCAGCATCTTGCTCTAGCAGTTCTACATAAATAAACCCATGATAGTCTTCAGGTTCCTTCTTGGTAGATTCATCATTTTTCTTAGAAAATTCATCTATTCTTACACAGACACTTTCCACTGTCTTATTATTTCTCGTGTTCAAGCACTTCTAGGCTTTTCTCTTAGAGGAGTATCATAAGAATATCCCCTCATCACTTCTTGGGTCAAACTTTCCTGAATTTTCATCTCTTTTTATGTAACATCTACTCCCAATTTTTTTGAAATAACTCACACATGGAGATCTACCATACCACAACTCATAGGGAGTTTTGTTTGTACCTTTTTTTAACTAAACTCTATTCAAAGTGTAAACATCAGTGCTCAGCGCTTCTCTCCAAAATGTATGTGCATCATCTTTTTGAATCATTAATGGCCTAGCACAATCAATGATGGACCTGTTTCTTCTTTCAACAATTCCAATCTGCTAAGGTGTTTTAGGAGCTAATATTTGTCTTTTAATTCCCTATTCTTCACAATATGCAGTAAAATCATGTGAAGTAAACTCACCTCCTCTATCAGATCTAAGACATTTCAGGGTCTTACCGGTCTCCTTCTCCACTCTAGCTTTGTAAATCTTAAACATGTGAAAATCTTCAGATTTTTCTCTTAAAAGTATAACCCACATCATTCTAGAGTGATCATCAACAAGAAACATGAAATATCTATCACCATAATAACTCTGATTTCTCACTGGACCACACATATCGGTATTGAACCATATCTAAATATTTCCAGAAGATTAATTTTTACTAATGAAACTAGAACTAGTTAACTTCCCAAGCTAGCATTCTTTACACATTACATTGTTTGACTTCACTATGTTAGGCAAACCTCTCACTATCTTCATCTTACTAACTTTGATCAGGTTATCAAAATTTATATGACAAAACCTCTTATGCCATAACCAACCAAATATTATACCTTGGCAATTAGCCAACTTTCAGTGGTAGAATTAAGATGGAACAAGTTACCTCTAGTTTGTTCACCAGTAGCAATAAACTCTCTTGATTTCCCAATGATCCTGCATATACTTCCATTGAACTCTAATCTGTAACCTTTGTTATTCAACTAAGCAACACTTAGCAAATTATATCTTAGACCATCAACCCAGTAAACATCATCACATTTTGTTTTATCATTCAAAGCAATAGATCGTTTACATATTACCATACAAGTAGCATCATTCCCAAATCTTACTGAGCGTCAAACACAATCTTCCATATTGATGAATTTTCTTCTGTCATCGGTCATGTGATGAGTGCACCCACTGTCAATGATCTAATTTCCACTGTAATTCATGTTAGAAACCAAATATTTCTCACCTTCTTATGAGGGTTCTTCTTTTACAACTACAAACAATTTATTCTTCATCTCTCCAAATAGATTCCTCATCGGTAACACCTTCCTCAGTTAGGTAGCACATTTTCTTATTTTTATCCTTGAATCTTCTTGGCTTCTCCTTCCTGTAATTGTCAGGGCATATAGAAGCAATATGTCCAATTTTGTTATATGCAAAGCAATTCAAAGGCAACTTACCTATATATTTACCTTTTCCTATAGGCATCCTTCTAGCAAACAAAGCTTCCAATTCCTCGTGTTCTCTTTCTTCAAACAAGATAGATTCATAATCATTAGAGTAATATGCTGAAGAACTATTAGATATCTCCTTTCCTTTCCTAGATGGTGCAAGAGTCAATGATGACTTGAAAGAATCTTCAACTTTAGGCATACTATTATCATAATTACTTAGCTCAAATGTAGTTAATTTCCCTATTAATGTATCAAGAGTAACAGTAAAAGTTCCTAGAGATTTGAGCTCTAGAATAGTTGAAACCCTAATAACATACTAAGGTAATAGAGTTCTTAACATTTTGCTTACATCCTCCTCAGGAAGATTACCACCAGCACCTCGAATAGTAGCAATAACTTCTTTGATTCTCTGACTGTATTGCTCAATGTTTTAATTTTCTTGCATTCTCATATCATCATATTTTCCTCTCAGACTATCAACCTTTGCCTTCTGCACATTTGGATCTCCACCATAGAAAATTTTCAACTTTTCCCACATCTCATAAGCATTATCCAATTCTTTGATATCAACATACTCTGCATCTGAGGGAGTGCTAGCAATAGCTTCCATAGTAGCATTATGTTCTAACCTTACCTTCAATTGATCTACAGTCAGGGTTCTTGGAGGAACATTATAATTTTTTTCCACATGATCCCAATACTGATCATCCATACCTTTAGGATACAACTTCATCTGGCCGCACCATACTGAGTAGTCATCTCTTGCGAATTTAGGACCTTCCTTTCTCATCATCTTTGGATCTTTACCCCAAGTTGTTAAGCTTCACCACAAGAGAGGACCAATGCTCTGATACTAATTGTTATTTCTAAGATCAGATTACTGAGAGGGGGGAGAGGGGTAATTGGTAATCTACCAAACAATCCCAATATTTAACCTCTGGAACTTAAACCAGCATTCACAAGATTAACCTTAATAATATCAAATGAAAATCATAAGCATTCAAATCCATCCACATAATTGACACACAAATTTATCTCGTGGAAACCCAAATAGGGAAAAAACCGTGGTGGGGATTAGTACCCACTAAATGACGTACTCTTCTTAAGTACTCCCTACAAGGAGCTTAACCCTGTTAGGATTTTACAACACTATTAGGTGCTACTCGATTAAGGGATTTTCCTTAGGCCTGTTAGAACCTTTACCCTATTAAAAGTAACCTTGTTAGAGGACTTTAAACACTTGTCAAAGTGTCATCTTGTTAGATGAATTACAACAAAGATCTATTAGGATCTACCTTGTTAAGGGATTTAACTTGTTGCAACTATTAAGCAACAACAAAAATAATGATTGTGAAATAACACTACCTCTACTTGATCAGGTCCACTAAAGTACACAATCTCTTCTTAATCCACTATACTCTTCCTTGGCTTGATCACAACTCACACTTTGCACCATACTTGTCTAACACACGATCAACACATTCAACCTTCAACTTCATTCATTATATACTGAACTTTTTAAGTCTACCACCTTGACTAAACCCTAAAATAAAATTTCAAAATATCCCACTCAAATCCAATGCGCCATAACAAAATTAAATGCAACAAACTTATTTCCAAGACCGATTCAACCTACACAACGATTTACAAATGGAATTGTGCCCAGGAGTTGAACACATTTTGACCAAACACAACCTTCCTCAAGAATCTTCTTCACACACTAGCATCGAGCAATGTGATGCCAGATCATCACCTCCAATCATGAAGACATGTCGCCAAATCGTGACTAACTCAAACGATTCTACCAAAATGTCAATACCGATCACCAATTAAAGATTTAAGAACTATCGCTCAAGAACAAAAACTCTGTAACCTATTAACAACTTTGTCCCTGCTCACCGATAATCTATCCTTCACACCGGTGATACAAATTAGTTGCGATTACAACTATAGCATTTGAACACTGTTTATCACCATATCTTGTGACCGCGCCACAAGATACATCAAATATTTGACAAGACAGTCAAATCATCTATCACCTATCATTAACTGTTCTAGCAGTTGCACTGTTATGTACTTCAACTGATCATAAGTTCCTCATAAGATAACTTCAGTAGTAGCAGTCATATATTAGACATCCAGAGACATACCTAAGTCTCCCATAATGATAGCAACTCTTGAAACTCGCTACAATCCATCATTCATCACAACTATGCTTGACAACATACTAAGAACATAAAGTCAATACTTGACATCAATGACAACATAATATCTGATCATCTTGTAATCAATTCTACATCATGAAATCTCCAAAACTCACTTACCATCACTGCATTAGATATGTCAACAGTATATACTTTTTTGTGGGTTCTTTTCACCATGTCCCTACTAGACTTTGTCTTCTATTCTATTGTTCTTTTCATTAATAGACTATGCCTGCTAGTCTATTATTCTTTTCACGATGTCTCTATTGTAGGAGTATGTGTATTTTAAGTTCATTATCGATTTTGAAATCAACTTTGAATGACAATACATAAACAAGATGCTAGCTACATTGGCTCAACAATAAAAAATGATCTATTGTCTTGTACAATGAGTTATCCAATTAGTTTCTCCCCTTTTTCATTTCTCTTCTTTCTATCTCTCTTTTGTATACAAATATTTATAATTTTTTGTATTCTATCTCTTTCTCTTTCTTATTATAACATATCTATATTAGGAGAGTAAATTTATAGATAGGATTAGACAAGTTTTCCTTAGGCAAATAATAAGCAATAAAAATAAAAAAACACAGAAACATCTCTCTTTTCCTACCATTGTTCAATGCAGAGTGAAATAGTTAAAACCTCAGACAAAGTTGGGTAAAATCAACTTTTCACCTAAGAAAGAAGTGGTGTGTAATCCAACTTTTGACTTGCATTTGGCACTTGAGATTGTGATTTGAACCTTTCATGTGGTGGAGAAGAAAAGCACACAATTCACTCTTTTTCCCACTATTTTTACACTTGCTCTAGCCTTGCCTTGATATGACTCACTTTGGTGCTCAAATCAACATATTTTGTACATAAGCAGACAAAACCCAACAAATTTGTCAACGATTAGCCATTTTGTCTCTAATGCTCCATACTTGGTTTCATTCGTATAAAATTTATTTTCTTCTTAAACCTTGGGTTGAATTCTAGATGTAATTATGTCCCTTAAACAAAACCATGATCACAATTGCACCCCATTTTCCCAAATTCACATTTTACTAATTCCAAGATGATTCCTTGCCAAAATTAGATTGTTGCCTATTAGCTTGTATGGTAAAACATTTGAATTTGAAAACTACGATGCCATAATTAAAAAATGTTTTTTAGGACTCCATAAATACCATCTTTGAATTTGTATCTCATCATAAAGAAAATCAAATATATCCGTCCATATTAGAGTAGTTTATATCACATCAACAAATATTATACTTAAGGTGTCTTGTATTTACATGTCTTTCTTACTTTCCACTCTTGTAAAAATAATGAAAGCTATCTAAGCTACGACTTATGAGAGTTCCAAAACTCATTTCTAACTTAACATACCCCCAAAGGTGTTCATTAACATGTGATTAGTCATAAATTAGACACCAATAGAAGAGTGCAATTTTTTAAGGTGCATAAAAACAAGAGATACAATCATGATATGGGCTATAGAATTGTGTTAAAGCACGACAACTGCATTTGATAACAAAACAAACATTAAAGACAAAGCCATTAGGAAATTCACATTATAAGTCTTATATCTATATTCTAAATTCGACAATCAAACATTTCTACATGATCAAATAATCATGACTTGCATATTCTAACTTTTTATTAATATTTATCAATCGAAACTCATGTAATTCCTTAAATGTGATTATTACATTACTTTTTTATTTATTGTGAATATATCCTATTCAAGTTTGTATTAATATAAAAATAATATTAAAAGATTAAGGAAAAAAGAGTCATAGAAAGGTACATATAGAGTCCAACAAACGTGAAACAACATTATACGACTTTTCAATCATTTATTACGTTTAAATTTATCATGAAATCATTATTTTTAAATGAATAAAAAAAATACAAACACATACAATTAAGAGAACTTTATAATCAAATAATCATGACTTGCATATTCTAAATTTATATTTATATTTGATAAATATATCTTATTCAACTTTACCTTAATAAAAAGAAAAATACAATATTAAAAAAATAATAAAAAGGTAGAACTAGAGCATTACATTACTTTTTAACTATTTATTTGAGTTAAATTTATCATCAATTTAAGAAAGCCGATACCAAAATTTGTACTCAGATTATAGAAAAGAGGAGTTCATAAAAAACACAAGAAAGTTTCCCTCTCTTTTTGCACTAAAGCGAAAATTTGAACTTCACCCATTTATCCTCGTCATATGCGAGATTGCATCCTATTCGTCACAACAGAGACCCGCGGATCGACAACAGGCGAATCTGGCCCATCCGATCCTATCATAATCAACGGTCTACGATCAACGCCTGCGTTTCCTCATTTGCTCACGTCAGTATAAATAAAGACGATCCTCCCTCAGTTGTCACATTGAAATTTAATTGAAGCAGGGCAGAAGCGCATAACAAATTTATCGAATCTGAAGAATGGATTCGTCAAAGAAGGGAGGAAGGAAGGGAGGTGCAAAGAAGAAGTCAGTTACGAAGACTGTTCGAGCTGGTCTTCAATTTCCCGTCGGTAGAATCGCAAGGTATTTGAAGAAGGGCAGGTATGCAAAGCGGGTGGGAACTGGTGCTCCTGTATATCTTGCAGCTGTCATGGAGTATCTCGCAGCAGAGGTATTTTCACGGCTTGGTGCTATTAGATTTCTATAATTTGTGCAAATGTTCATTTATCATGCCTTGGATTTTATTGTATCTGAAATTTTTACGTCGTGAAGTCAGATTTCTGTAATTTATGCGAATATTCATTTTTCATTTCTAAATTTGATCATATCTTAGATATTTACATAAAAATGGATTATCTCATGCCTTTCAAACCAGATTTCTATAATTCATGCGAATATTCGTTTAACATTTCTAGATTTGATCATATCTAAAATATTTTACATAAAATATGGATCATTTCAGGACTTTCAAATCTATGCAAATTTTGATATTTTATTTCTAAATTCATGCTGGTTTTTGTATATTATTTCTAGATTTATTTGTGTACTTTGTTTTTTCCATCAAATTTAGAAGTAATAAATAAATATTTTTATGATTTCCAAATCCATACAGATATTTATTTAATTAAATCGATCAGATTTCCACAATCTATTGAATTTAGTAGCTGAATTTCTGGTTTTTGATTGTGTGTGTTTTTAAGCATCAATGTTTCAGATCACACTTTGTGATCCATCATCAGGATGATCCGTGATCACACTTCGTAATTACTCTCTCATCTTGATGATGGATCACGGAGTGTGATTTGAAACGTTGATGCTTAAAAACACACACAATCAAAAACCAGAAATTCAGCTACTAAATATTTATTTGTTAGATTTAGATTTAATTATATTTGAAATTTTTACATCGAATTCAGAACTAACAAATGAATGCTTCTATGACTTCCATTTCTGTTTAGCATTTGGACAGTTTTTTATTTGTATTTTAAGAATCGCATGTTTATTTGTGTTATTTGGTTATGTAGGTTTTAGAGTTGGCTGGAAACGCAGCAAGGGACAACAAGAAGAACAGGATAATTCCTCGTCATCTTCTTTTGGCCATTAGGAACGATGAGGAGCTTGGAAAGCTCTTGGGCGGCGTAACCATTGCTCATGGCGGCGTTCTGCCTAACATTCATCAAGTGCTTCTACCAAAGAAGTCCGCTGAAAAGTCCGCAGAGCCAAAGGCCCCTAAGTCGCCGAAGAAGTGAAGTTGATTACAGTTTCTCTATTTTCGATCTGTTTTTTATTGGTGTTTCTGAACACCACCTTTTAATGGAAAGGCTGATTGCTTTAGGGCTTTGTGGATTTCTATCTGGTGGATCGCGATTTCATCAGCTTTCCTGGCTTGTAATCAAGCAAAATAATGTTTCCAAAACCTTGCTGTGGCATTCGCTCTGTTTAGCGGGTTTGCTGTATTATAACTTTAAAGTCGTTTTCGATGAAAGTGCCCGAGCAACAATTTTTCCCACATTGTCCCTCTCTTGTTGAGAAGGTGGATGATATGCTAAGGGTATGATTTTTATTTTTAATTTAAAATAAATGAAGGCAAACAAATAATGTTTAATTTATTAAAAGATTTTTTATTTTAAATAAATAAATATAAATTTATAATGTTTAATTTATCAACATATTATCGGCAATAATTTGGTTAATTAATTTGATGAGGAAATAATCTATATGTCCTAGTGTGTGCAAGTAAATATCATTTACATTCTTCATTGGTATTGTGATGGTTCTTTTTTTAAAATATACAACATTGGGTTGTGTAGAGAATTTGTAGGAAATAAAAGGAATAAGATTGTCAAATAAATATCATATATTCATAATGATCACATGATCTTGAAGATAAGATACTTTTTTGAATAATGTTTAATTTAGCAAATTATTATAAATAATTTGGTTATTAAAAATAAATAAATGTAAATTAATGATGTTTAATTTATCAATAAAATATTAGTTAATTTTGTTAAATAAATCATTTACATTCTTTTAATTCATAGGGTTTATATTACTTACATTTTTATTGGTATAGTGATAGTTATTTGTGTCTTGAAATATAGACAATGAGTTGTAGAGAATTTGTAAACCAAAAAAAAAATGAGATTGTCAAATAATTGTCATATATTGATAATGATGATGACTTTGTTAAAGATAAGGTAGTTTCTTATTTTTACAAGTTTTAACACTTTGAGGATAAGGATAGGATGTAAGAGAGGATAAATAGATGTTGAATAGGGGGAGAGGACCCAATAATTGATATACCCCCTAATAATTGTGATAGGGTTTCGTTATAGAGACCCCCCAACAACCAACTTCAAAATGGTCATTTCCTACACAAAAATCTAGTAAGTGTTAGTAACACACCTAATAGTTGTGTAGCATGACATTATTAACTAAACACTATAGGTGTATGGTTATTGGTACAATTTTGCATTTGTTACACATCAACTTGCACCAAAAAGGTTACATCATAATTAAAATTAAAACATGTCTTCTTACATTTAGAAACACAATAAAAAACAATGGATTTTTCTAACAAGATCAATGTATCATAATAAAGTGCAAATTTGGTCATGGGTGCAATAGTGATCGGTTATTGGGTTTAAAGTGATTATGTTTTGAATATCTTATTGTCGCTTATTGGGGGGCTTGGCGTAGGGTACTCCCACTTTTGAAATGACACTTTTGACCACTTTGCGCTTGATGATCTCTATAGAAAGATCTATGAATACCCAAAAGTTGAAACCTTAGCTTTAATCTCTTGGCTCACCTATGGAAACATTGAAAAAATTGAGGAAATTTGCTTTATGGCTTAGGAGTTCAAGGTGTACAAAGTTAGTTTGGGTGGCTACTAGGTCCTCTCCCCTAGTTTGAAGTGTCTACGAAATAGAGATATTCAACTTTGTTAGGGTTATGAGATATACATTTGAGAATTGATGTTTGATAGTTTGTGGGGCAATATAGAATTTATTAATTTAACATTAAAACTTTAGGCTATAAAACAAAATTTAGCACCCTTTTTTTTATAAATATTCTCTATTTTCAATATATGCAATTTCCTAACAATGCAAATCTAATTTTAAACCCTATGACAAATTTCCATCTTAACCAATTTAGAAAAACATCAAAAGATTGAATAACAAGAATTGTAAGCAAATTTGTTGGAAACAAAATCTAAAGGAAAAACCATCGTTGAATCAAACTTGAGAATTAAATGATGAAAATATTGAAAACCTACAAAACATAAATCAGGCAAACTCACAATTCCATATTAAGAAGATGCAATCTTTTGAAAAAACTTTCCCAAATGCAAGATTTTTCAAAATTCATCAAATCTTGAAGCCACTAGATGTACGCACACATGAGAATTTTGATGAATCCAACCTTAATTACATCTTTGTAATCAAATAAATAGTGCTTCAACTTAGAAAATTAGAAACCTGTAGCTAGGGTTTCATCTACAGAAAACATGGCGTAAATAAATTAAATCTAAAATTTAACAATGCAAAACTACACCTAAACTGATTGCTAACAAGATTGCATGGATTTCCATCCAAAAGTACATTGAATACATGCAAAATCGGACTAGAATCGACCCCTAAAATGAAGGAAATTTAATTTCAGCTCCATCGTTTCTTCTCTTTGTTTACACGTGATTAATCTTCTTTTTGACGTTCACACCCAAAATGCATGGATCTAACTGCTCTTTTGATGTGTAACTGATAGAACACCCCCTGACTTGCAAAAATGACCTCCAGTCTGCATGCAATCTACCAAAAAATGATCTTATGTGAAAAATACGATTGGAAAATGCGTGCCCAGGAATTTTGGGGTTGTGGACCTCCAAAAAATGCCATACTGAAAAATGACTAAGTTTGAAGATTTGGTGACCTTGGATTTTCGGGGTTGTGGACCCAAAAAATGCAACTCCGAAAATTGGCTAAGTATGAAAAATGATATCCCTGGATTTTTGAGGTTGTGACCTCCAAAAAATGCAACACCAAAATTTGGCTAAGTCTCAAAAATGACTAAAGTCCACAAAAATGGCTAAGTATCAAAGGACACTTAGTTCTTTGGAAGAATGTTTGGATGAGCTTTGCGTAGTCTCTCTACGATATCCCAGATTTCATCAAAATCAGGCAACTCGATGAATTCCAACTCCCTTTGTCGCCTTACTCAAAATGAGGTGAGCTTTGAATTGAACATTTTGATTTCCTCTATATGCTCCATTATGTAGCTCATATCCTTTTCGAAATAAAATAATTGTTGCAGGTCTTCCTGTGTATTCACCTTGGCTACAATTTCGATAAACTACTACACAACGTTCTTTATGGAATACAACTTTTGTTTATTGTCATCCTCATACAACTCCGAGTCTATTCCCTCAAAGAATTTCTCTATCTCCTTTACCCACAACATAGCATCCTTTCTCCTCTTCTCGATTTTCTCCAAGCTCTCCTTGTGGCCTTTAATGACGATACCGATGGAAATGGAAGTGACCCACTCATCAAAATTATCCAACTCTACTCCTTCATATAACTTCACCAAAATTTGATTATGACCCTCAAATCTCAAAGTGCTCATTGCCATTGTTCTATCTTATCATCAATGCCTGATTCTCCATCCATTAGGTCAATGATCTATGTTACCTCAATTAGGATCATTCTGAAATGCTTCAAAACCATGCAAATGGTCTCAACTATGAATCTCTCAAACTCAGACTTCCAATCCATAGCTACTTTTACAAAAGGGTTTTTAGATTCTTGGGGGGCTCTCTTCTCAAGTGTTGCTTGTAATGCGACCTTAAGATGATCTCTAAATTCTCCGAAGTCTCCTCTCTTTCTTCCTCCCAACATTCATCATTCTCTTGTTCATGCTCCAAAGTTGCATCTCTTCCCGGAGGTGGTGAAGGAAGTCGTTGTTTCTCTACCTTCTCCTGTGTTTATCCTTTATCACTCATATCCTTATGAGTCATTTCTCTCTCATCTTCAAAAGATGAACCAACTAATTTACTTCTACCCATAATCTGGTTGTTGGTTCATGTTTCTTTTTTTGGACTCTTGTTCTACTGCTACCTGTAAAACTGATGGAGGTGGAGGAGTCAAAATTTGTGGCTCTTGAGTAGACTGTATCAAGTCATCAACCTTGGGTTCCTCAGTTGTTGGGTTGGTATCAATTTCTCCCTCCTCGAGCTCTATTGTCTATTTTTCTGTTCTATCTCCTCGTTCCCCTCCCTTGTAGCCTTTTCTATCTCAGGTTCTTCATTGAAGGATGGGGTAACAGGTATTTGTGTCTCTATTTGTTCATTGAATGCTTGGTCTCCATCTATCTCCTCCTCCTGAATTTTATTTATTTGTGTTGGAGGGGTAGTAGCTTCGGCGTGTCTTTGCATTTGGAAGGGTGCTTGTACTGGTGTCATAGCAGAGTCAAAATTTGGATTGACGAATTGACTAGGTGGATCAAATAATCTAGGAATATCCTTAAAGCATGATATCTCAAATTCATTTGATCCCAAGTTACCCCTGGTCATCTCAGCCTCTATGCTTTTTTCCAAATCAATTGCCTCCTTTTGTACCTAGGGTTGAGAAACCCTTGCCTGTTCTTCTCATCTGGCAGCTGTAGTAGTTTTCCGAGTTCTTCTCATTAAGGGGACATCTTCTTCTATTTCCTCTCCTTCAGGAAATGTCTCCAACTGAGATGATGTCAAAGCCCTCTTTCTCTTGTAAACCGTATAGGAGCTACTTCTTTGAATGTTAGGATGTTTACTTTCTTGTCCTTCTCTTTCTCTAACTTAGAAGGTGGGTTTAACTGAGGCTTCATGGGGACCAAATCTAACTTGAAAGGCTTCTTTATGCATCTTTTTGTTAGTTCAATCACATGGTGAGCCTTGAATTCAATAGAATCATTCTTGTCTCTACCAATCTCCGTATTCAGAATGGGTTGGGTATACACCTTATCTTTATTGTACAATGGGTCTAAGACATCCCCAGAATCTTTATCCCACACTTTGGGAGGGATTTTTACCTCTAAAATATCCTCATCCAATTCAAGATACATTCTGTAGTAATCCTAGATCCTGACCTCATAATCATCAATGCAATTGATTTAGTGATCTTCTATGTGAGGTTCAAGTTTGTAGTGCTTCCCTGCGATGTGGCTACGTCCCGATGGGATAAAATTTGGGCCTTATTAATTTGAAATCCTGCAGAGGACACTCATCTTACTCCAACCCTATTGATTTCAAACCTTTATGTCTTGTAGAGAGTGGGCCCCTATGGAGACAGGGAAGTCCCAATAGTGCTTCTTCTTCTTCTTCAACCTAATGACTTCATAAGCATTTGAGAGCTGCCTGCCCATCTCTAGTAACACAATTTTGTTTGATGGGTAGTGTGAAAAATTATTTAGATTAATGGTACTCCCAACAACCTAGATGTATGTAAAGGTTTTGTATTAAATATAATAAGCCCCTAGGACTTGAACCTTGGCTGCAACTTCTTCTAAGAGCCTTTTGGCATAATCTCCTTCAATAGATATGATAATTTCAAAGATGAAAGGTTCATTTACCAATCATGTACTCTGGACTACCATCTTTCAGCTTCTCCTTCCTCACTAGTTGAGGGTATATAGTATACAACCTGTAGTTTTGGTCATTGAATGACCCTTTCCTAGTGAGCCCTTGATAATTAGCTCTCGCAACGAGGAGATATACTATATAAGATTTCATGTTGAACCTAGGGCTTTGTTTCACCCGTCTCAACTACAAATCCAAGTTATCACTCAATATTATCCCCTAATCAATTCTAACCCTTTTCCCTTTGATATTTTCTATGATGTGGATCATCCATGGTTTTAACCGATGCGCTTGGGGGAGGTCATACATCTGACTTATCATTGTTACTTCAACATTCATATCATCATTTGAGTAACCATTCCTCATATCAATCCTTTCCAGCTTATTCTTTGGAAGCTATTGGATGAGATATTCCTTATTGAAAATGTTGTATGCATCCAAAGTGTTATTCTCAAACCATCTCATTCCTCTCTCTTTGGTGATTGGATAGAAGTTCTTAACTCTCTTCTACAAATGGAAAACATCCTCAATGGTGTCTGGTCTCAGATCTAACACAATATCTCCTGCTTTATTCTTCACCACCTTTTCATCTGAGATGTAGTAATGAGCTAGGGCCATGATCAATTCTAACAAAAGAATGGACATTGGATGTGCAACTACATTTACCAAACCCACCACGACCATTGAAATATAGTTCGATGATCTTCGTAATAGATTTGCACAGTGCCTGAGGAATGAATCCCAATCCAGGTGCCCAATGTTAGTATCCGTGATCTCTGCGTGTAGGTTCCCCACCTTTGTGAGGGTATTGTATCCTTTGAAGAGGTACTTCATTGGAAAAGATTCTATCTTTTCTGGCATTCTTCATGCAAACAATGCTGTCAGCTATCCATTATTGAAAGCATAAAAAATTCTATTTATCTAAATCTAAAAAAATAAGAAAACCCTAAAAAACCAGAAAGAAGCACAGAAAAACCATCAAACTGATTAAAACCCCAAATCCCTATATTATTTGCAATTTTAGACCTTTTCAGTCCGATAGCATACTCATAATGTGAAATTTTGATACTACGAAGTATTGACAATGAACTTGTTGGATGATCTTTGGTATATCAGAGTCATGAAGACACTTTAGCTTGCGAAAGTGCGAAACTCTGAAGGGTTGCAAAGTTAGTCGATTTCAAGGCTGCTAGATCTTCGTAGTTTTATAGTGTTAGAGATGCATGGTTGTCTTAGTGTACACAACACCGAAACGCTGAAGTGCTTTAACTTGAGATCTGGCGAATGCCGAGCAGGGGTGGTCATTTCAGAGTTTCGAATGCTAAAACTCTGAAGGATCCAAAATATGGACTGACTTGAAAACCCTAAGGAAAATCCCTAAATAAAGTGGCCTAAAATGCTAAAAGATGTTACAAAACCCTAACTAAAGACCATAAAGATGGGGGAAAATAAGGAAGACAAGGGAAAGCAGAGGAAAAGAAGAAAAAACCACAAAACCTACCTCAAAGGCTATAAAAAAAAGATAAAGTGTGATGCTTGAGCTCAAAATGACTAATCAGAGTGCCAAGATGAATTGTAATATGGCACAAAAGGGTACCAAGGATGAATCACTGGAAGTCTCAGTCGCTGTGGCAATCATAGCTCATAAAGAAGACAAATGTAGGATGAGGAAAAGAAAACAAAAACCCCTTTTATAGGTTGAGACTACACACTGACATCATCAAGAACATCAGAGTGTCAGACTATAAAAGTCCTACACTCTAACTTACTGAGTTTTGAGCTCAGTTTTTTGGTCTTTCGGTGTTTCAGAGGTATGGGTACCTTCAAAACACTGAAAGTTCAAAATAAAAAAGGCCTATAAATAAACATTTTGGCCTTTCGGTGTTTCAGAGGTCTAGGAACCTTCGAAACTTTGAAAGTTTGAAAGGATGTAAAACACTAAGTCTTAAGTACTTAGTTGAAAAAATATACAAAAAGGGAACAAAAGCTAAAAGCTAAAAGGGACAAGAGGAAAAAAAGACTAAGAGGGAAACCAAGATGATACCCAACGATCGGGAGCCTCCCTAAGGGCCCTCAATTTGACTCATCAGATACCCGGTCCTGCTCAACCTTGGAGACTTTAAACCACCAAAAAGGAACAAAGACCCAAAAAAGGGGGTCCCCATTAGGCCAAGGGGCTTAAATGGGGTATGTGTTGTGGAACCATAACAAATAGCTCAAACAAAAGAAGAAATGACTGAAGCATTTCTTTATCAGCAAACAACTTCTAGAGACCTTCCTTGCAATAAACAAAATATAAGAACCATAAGTGGAAATATTCTTTCAACAACTCTCAAAATTGAAGTCTTTTTCCATTTATTCTAGTGTGTGTACTTGTGTGTTCATTCCTTCAAAATTTTGATGAAGATAACTTAAACAAACATAAAAAAAACCCAACCTTCACAATTTTAACATAGGCTTCCCGGGAAGAGCTCTGTTGCTAGTCAGGCATCCATAACTCTAGAAATGTTTTCCCCAAGTCCCAATCTAACCTTTCTCTATTGCCAGCCAGGTATCCATAGCCCTGATAGAGATTTCTAGAGTCACCCTTCTCTGTCTTCTGACGATATTTTGAAGCTTGAGGTATTTGGAGGATTCTTTCTTTGGTATCGTTTCATTTTATTGACTGGTGACCGACTTAGGCCACTTATGTTCTAAGTATATTGCTTCTTGAATTTTTATTGCTTTTGATAGGCCTAGGCAATTCTTAGAATTTTCTACCTTGGTAAGATTTTGATCACCGTAACAACCATGGCTTTGAATGATTCATTTTGTTTTCTCCTCTTCTTCTTTTACCCTCTCTTTCCTTCCTCTTCTTTTAGTCAGGTTATAGATGTAGAAGGGTTTTGGGACTGGTGGGTACACGCGTTAACATGCTGGTGCTGGCTCCAACTAAAATGTTCCCAAGAGACCAACATTTTTAGTGTTATATTTTAATATATTCCATGATTTAGGATGATCACATTTGAGCATCACTTTGGTCGCAAGTAAAAGGTATTACCATTTTTTATTCCCGTGTACAACTTATTGGAAGATACATCTCTCTAAAATTTTGACTAAGAAATACTTCTGCCTCTCACAGAGGACTAGTTGGGATGGACCACTTGTCAATAACAACCCCAACAAAACACACTGACTTCCCAAACACTAAAATTCAAAAAGGAAAAGATGTAAAACAAAAAAAAACAAATAAAGAAGAAAACCTAGACTACTATAATACATGGGGAAAAAGGGCACCCTTCTTTTAGGAGCCAAAATAATGTTTGAGGAACTGACCATTGATTAAAAATGGAACCAACTCCCCATCCAAAGTACTGATTTTGAAAGTATTTTCTCTCAAGATTTCCGCTATATGATATGGGCCAGTTCATGGTATTTCAAACTTGGTATGGCTACTCAACTTTTCTCTCACCTTATCCCACATGAGGACAAGGTCGAAAATCTAGAAGGCATTGATAGTGGTGTTACAATGGTGAGGAAAATTGATTGTGCCCTTGATCTCCTTGGTTGTTTAGCGCAAGGGTGGTTCATTACATGTCTTAACCTCCTCCAGTGTCTTCTATATGTCTAGTGGTTGTATTAGACATTAATAGGTCTATCTTTTGGTGCAACAAAAACCGCTATATGATATGGTCCAGTTCATGGTATTTCAAACTTGGTATGGCTACTCAACTTTTCTCTCACCTTATCCCACATGAGGACAAGGTCAAAAATCTAGAAGGCATTGATAGTGGTGTTACAATGGTGAGGAAAATTGATTGTGCCCTTGGTCTCCTTGGTTGTT
>MU226023.1:4454605-4466307 GCA_018584345.1 Thuja plicata
ATTACAATTTGATCAAGGAAATTGATTTGAGTTGAAAATGTTCCAAAGCATTGATTCAGAAATTTGATAAAATGATAAAATAATAAATGGGGCCCAAAGTCTAGGCGACCATTTTAGGGTGCATACAGGTATGGCTACTCAACTTTTCTCTCACCTTATCCCACATGAGGACAAGGTCAAAAATCTAGAAGGCATTGATAGTGGTGTTACAATGGTGAGGAAAATTGATTGTGCCCTTGGTCTCCTTGGTTGTTTAGCGCAAGGGTGGTTCATTACATGTCTTAACCTCCTCCAGTGTCTTCTATATGTCTAGTGGTTGTATTAGACATTAATAGGTCTATCTTTTGGTGCAACAAAAACCGCTAGTTATAAAAAGTGGTATTAGAGCTTGGTCACATGTTTGAAACTTGCGCTTACGCTAGGGGGATTGTTACAATGGTGAGAAATACTGATTGCGCCCTTGGTATCCTTGGTTGTTTACTACATTCATGGTTTGTGACATGGCTTAACCTCCTTTATTTCTTCTATATGTCTAGTGATTGTATCAAACATTAATAGGTCAATATTTTTGTGTAACGACAACCGCTAGTTGTAACAAGTGGCTCTTTTGTCAAACCAATGCTTGACAATAGCATGATGTTTTGATAAATTCTCTAGAGCCATAGTTATTTAATCTTCCAAATCAACCCCCCCATGCAAACCAAGAAGTTCCATTCTATTTGTTGAAAAAATTATATGTTGAGTTTGTGTTGGGTAGAAAACCCAACTACTTTGATATTAGATATTTCCAAGGGGTCGGTCTTGGCAAGCCTCAAAATAGGCAAGGGCCCAGGATTGACCCTAGGAGAGCCGTTCCACCCGCACCTCTCTTGGATCCTTCCACCACTATATTACTTGTTCCATTTTATCATCATTCCATGGTCTCAGCACTTGGATCATTGAGCCAGTTGATTACCAGCCTCAAGGAGCAGTCCACACAGATTACAAGTCCTGCAATAGAGCCTCATCTCCGCACAAATTGCAATGAGATGTGTTATGGTCCTATGCCTTAGGAGGGAAAGGCTACTTCTTTAGCACATGGAACATCATATCAGTTTGGATCATGTGGACATGCTCACTGCTAGAGACCATCCTCTCAATCACCAGGAACCACAGGTACATATACGTTCTCACCTATATTTCTTTTTAATTTAATTTGAACACATGTACACTTTTTATTTTTTTTGATCATGTGTAGTATGAATTGAATTTATTTAAAATACATGTATGTATGTGCTTGTGAACATACTATCGGTGGAACTGAACATCAAGCCATCTAGTATATTGAGAGTGTTTCACGTATTTTGGAACAATATTACTCTTGAATTCTAAAATGAATGCATGTACACTAATTTTTTTTTGTGATTAATTCGCATCTCTTTCCAATTTTTCCATCTTTTAAAGGATACTCAATATTCTTAAATCTTTTAACATCCAGTAATTGTTGTCCAAAATTGTTTTCACTAATTTCATGCATGCAATGTCCTATTAATGAAAAAATTCCACAACTAGTGCATTGTCTAGAAATACATGAACTTAAGAAAAATATTTCCCCATTTGATCTTTCACAAAATAAACTTTCTACAAACTCCTTGATTGTCTCAGGTGGTATATTAATGTCAAAATTCTCCGTAATCTTGTTAGCATGTAAACTACACCGTATATATCAAAAAACATCACAGTGATAACAAAATTGAACATGTGTTTTGTAACAAGATATTCATTGCTTATTTATTTTCACATACCAAGGCTTGCATTTTTCAAATGATCTTTGAATAAGAGTAATTTTCCCAGGTAACACAACCTCATCTAAACATTTCTTATAAAATTTAGTTTGTGTTGTGTCTAATAGGTGTTTTGGATGAGGATCACAAATTTTACACCCCACTCTTAATTTGAAAATATCTCTTGCATTAGATGAAACCCTTGTATTATAATGCCAATACTTTTCAAGAAATGATTTGATTTCAGGGCTTAATTTCATGTAAGATCGTGGGAGTCTACCACTAAAACTACAACATTGGTTAATTGGATCATTTTCAATACTTGATCTTCTCCTTGTTGCTCTTACCAATGTTTTAGGATGCATGTTTTAAATTCTGCTAATAGTTTTAACCATTTTTTTATCCAAAGTGTTTTTATTGACTATAGCAGTTGTTATGACTCATCGTACTGCATTGCTATCTTTTAATCGACTCATTTTTACAATAGATTGAATGACACTAGCAACAGTAGATATATCATGTTTAACATATGAATCTTTCATATTTTGTTTCACTTTAATGCTTAGTTTTTTCACTACTTTTCTAATTTTTCACATTCTCATCAATTGAATCACAAGTTGACATTGAAATGTTAATTTTTTCGATAGAAAAATTCTTTGTATATTTTATTATCATATTTTTTTATCCGCCTCAAAGAAAGCTTGCCAGAAAGACCATTCAAAATATGACTTTCAATATGTGAAAAGTATTTTTCATTTTCATTTAGGAAAGGAATTTCATTGCTCTTTGCATCAACATTAGGGGGATTTTTATTTGCATCAACATTGGGAGGATTTTCATTTGCATCAACAAAAGGATTTTGATTTTCAAAAACATTAGGAGGATTTTCGTTTGCATCAACATTAGGAGGATTTTCATTTGCATAAATAATTTTTTTTTGATTTTCAACAACATTAGGGGATTTTTCATTCACAACAACAAAAGGCTCTTCATTTTCAACAAAAATAGGGTGATTTTTATTGTCAAATTCTCTAAGTTGAAAAACATGATTAGGCCTCATTAATTCAATTTTATCTCTAGAATATGCAAGTAATAAGTCTCTATAAAGATTATCATCTATAATAATAGGTTGAGTATCATTCAAAGGTGAGTTCAAAGATGTACCTGGAACATCACTACAAGGTGCATTTAATGACATGCTTGCATTCACATCTTTCATATTTGCATCTTCTGCATCCATTGTATCCCCCATGGTATCTTTAATGTTTGACTCTTCAATTGTTGTGGATCCTAAAGCTTCATTACTATTCATTTTGCGCATCCTCATTCTTCTATCTCTTTGATCTTTAGCCTCTTTCTCTTTCTCCACTTGAATTTATTCATGAGTCATAACCCTCCTTTGTTTCTTCTTTTGACGTTGTTTACATCCCATGATTAATAATTGAAATCAATCACATGAGAGTCTTCAATAGTTAAAACCTGCAAAAAAAATGTTCAATATGCTCCCAATCACTGATGCCTTCAAATGGAGAATAGAATAGTAAATAAAAAATACAAAAAATATCCAAAACCTATAGAATCAATCGATGTCGACCGTACTTCAAGTACAAAATTGTTGATGCAGTAAAAAAAATAGAAAATTTTAAAAAAATGGTCAAATATGACACGGGGTGATGTTATGAAATGTGGTGACATTTCAAAAATGAAATGTTACCCCGTTTCATAACTTCACCCCATTTTGTTTGAAACCAATTTCCAACGACTGTAAATTGAAACGGGGTGACGTGATGGAATAGGGTGATGTTTCATTTTTAAAACGTCACCCCGTTTTCAAAAATTGAAATGTTCCCAGCCAAAAGTGGTTCAGGTTTAGCTTTGGGAAAGGCTTGGTCAACCGACCCTTCACTTTGGATTTGGTTTGACCTGAATGTTGAAGGCCATTTCCATCTCCAGACAGGAAACTCACTTTGGCCACAGATTGGATTGGGTTTTCTGAGAAATTTTTTGACCAAAAAAACCTAGTATAGATCAAATAGTGCAGATTCGTAATATGTAATATTTTTATTTTTTAATCATTTTGTACTAAAACAGGTCTATAGAAAAGAGAATACAAGTTTTTTTGTAATTTTAATAACTTTTTACTTTTAAATTTTATTGAAAAATAAACTATATGAAATCAAACTACACATAATTCTACACACTTTAAAAAAAATATTATTAAAAAATCATATGTTTAGGGCAAATTATGCTTGTTGTACACAAGAGGTTTTATAAACAACGATTGAGCCCAATATATAATTAATAAAAAAATTATTTTACATAAACATATGGAAAAAATTCTCATCAATCTTAAATGTGTTACTTACCATTTCCTAAAAGGATTTAGATAAATAGTTTCATTTGAGTATGATTTCGCTTGCTGTACACACACATGGTATAGTCTTGAAAGAGTGACTTTTAAAATGAGGGCTTTAGTAATCCCTATTAAAATTTGAAATTTATCATTTGGGTATTTAAAAAATTAGATATTTGGAAATTAGACTTTGAATCCTAAAATTTTATATTATTGACTTTTTGGAAGATTCCATGTCTAAGTGCCTCAAATATTAAGGTCAAATAAGATGAATTTGAAAACATAGGAAAAATAGTTCCACTTTTTGGCCAAAAAGTGGACTCAACTTCTTGCTAGCACCCTTATATCATCAATTGGATCTTGTATACATCTATTGCTTATGTTGTGTGTTCGCTGAGTCTCCGATCATTATGTTAATTAACCACAAAAAGGTGACAATCACTTTTGTGTTGAGTCCTAATTAACTTGGTCACCTTGTTTCTACTGTTATGGTGGTTCAATATTCTGAATGATTATCTTGTGGATTATGTTACTCCATGTTTAGAGATGGGTTCTTGTGATGTTTTTATGGTCATTGATCTTGCGATGTGATACATGAGTTTTCATTGTTCTGTTGAGATATCCAGTATGGGATGGACAATTTGGATCCTTGTATAGGGTGATATGTTATTTGTTATGCTCCAACATTTTCCTTTGTGATTATCTTAATTTATGATATATGAGAAGTCCTCATGGTTTTTTTTTTTCCTTTTCTTTCTTTTGGTTCTTTTGGTTGGAGCATTAGAGTAGGTTATCTAGCTGTGTAGTAGGGGGTGGCTTGCAATAAGTGATGGGGCCCATAAGTGGCAGCCAAGAGCAGTTATTATAAGTTTTCTTAAGCAAGTGATAACATAATACATAATTGGGGTTTAAAATGAATTAATAAGATAAGGTACCTCACCCATGCTTGAGCCCTTGTATAGGCTAAATGGAGGATGAGATGATGCTTTCTACCTTGCGAGGTGTGTGTCTGGCATAGTTAATATTTTCATCTATTTGAGGATTCATTGATACCGTATATGGTGACTTAAGTGCCAAGGTCTAGAAAGACTACCAAGATGAGACTTAAGGGTTAGACATATATGATGACACCTTCCTATACACAGTCTAGGTTTCTTATGTGTGTTGGTTTCCTTTGGATTAGTGAGTATACCTTGTAGAATGATTAGTACACCTTGAGTTAGAAAGATATAAGTGTTGGAAATGAGTTGAGTAACTGAGAGGGGAGGGGTGAATCAGTTACCACAAAAAAATCCAAGTCCCTTACATGTCTTAAACAAATCGGTCATTGTTGCTCTGTTAACATAGATATTTCACTGTCACTCGGTTAACATAGCAAATCTTAAGATATTAACTATGATTATATTTAGTAATTAATTGCAGAAACATAAACTATAAATCAAATGAAATGTACACAGATAACACCAAGATTTAACGTAGAAACCCAATATGGGAAAAACCACCAATAGCAACTAGTCACTGTTTTTCACTCTTCTTAAGTGAGCTCTGTTAGGAGCCAACCCTGTTAAAGGTTACAATAACAAACTGTTAGGTGTGACTTGGTTAGAGGATTTAATCACCCTGTAAGGAGTGGTCTTGTGAGAGGTCTTCAAACACTTCAATGTAGAAATGTCACATTGTTAGAGGATTTAAAAAAGACTGTTAATTCTACTCTGTTAAGAGATTTTATCACTGCTACAATTGTTAGAGAGTAACAATGGATTGACCTGTTTTGATAAGATACTATCTTTGCTGATTCAAATCTATGTTCTAGATTAAGTACTTGATCCTCACTGATCAGATATTCTATTGCAGTCCTCTATATTCTGTCTTCAATCAGAATCACATCTGATTTTGCCTTCACTCTTCATATCACACTTCACATGCAATTCCACATCACCTTGTAATCTCACAATTCAATCCAAACTTGACCTCACATATATATGTTAAGCCTTGTCAAGTCAGTCTTGAAATCCTTCCAAATAAATAATAAAACTCATGTTAGTCGGCTGCATATATCAAATTATTCATAAAATATAATCCACTATTAGTCGGCTGACACTAACTATTTTGCTCGGTCAATACTGAAATCCTTCAACGCCCGACCAACACTGCAATGCCTGAGAGAGCTCGACAAACACTAACTGTGCTTGAATAAGATTAGAGATTTGTGTAAACATCACTATACTTGTGTAAACATCAATGACAATACACAATTGAATAATTGTCATAAAAAATCTCCCTCTTTCACATTGATGGAAACACAACATGTCATAATACAAAGAATTATAGAGCAAAAGACATGAGAATGAAATATTTTTAATTTCCTTAGCTTCATTCTGATTCTCATCCAAAATGCCCTCAAAACACTAAAATATAGATTTCTCCATCTTACATTAATCTCTATCTCTGATAAAGTTCTCCCTCTGTCATCAATCTCTCCATCAATAATCTCTCCCTCTTTCATGAATTATTATGACATATAGTAATCTCCCCCTCTTTGACAACCAATGCCAAAGACACCAACTGACATATCAATGAAATTGTAATGTACATATCTGTACTAATTCATATGCAATAAGCTCTAAATATCTACATCAACATGTTAAGTATGTTCTGTAGCTCAGTTGATGCATCACTAAACTGTGTTTTAGTGAGCCTTAGTTAGGGGAATTACCTGTAGCTTACCTCTAAAAAATACATCCTTAGGTAGCGGTTTCGTGAATATGTCTGAAATTTGTTCTTTAGTATTCACATATTCCAATCTTACTTCTTTGATCTGAACCAATTCCCTCAAGAAATGATATTTTATTGCAATATGTTTAGTCTTAGTATGCATCATAGGGTTCTTTGAAATGTTAATAACACTGGTGTTGTCACAGTAGATAATGATTGGTTCTGTGATTTCTACCATCATACCTGACAACAATTATTTGAACCATATGATGTTTGAACAATTCACTGCTGCAAAAACATATTCTGCTTCTGCTGTAGATTGAGAAATGTAGTTCTGTTTCGTTCTTGTCCTGTAGTCTAACCTCTTTCCAAGAAATAGTGCTCCACCACTTATGCTCTTTCTAGCATCAACACTTCCTTCCCAATCAAAATAAATAGAATTATTCAAATCAAAGTTTTCTCCTTTCTTATACCATAATCCATAATCTTCAGCACCCTTAAGATATCTCAGAATCCTTTTGATAGCCATCAAATGATTTTCTCTAGGATTAGCTGCAAACCTTGCAATAATACAGTTTACTAATGCAATATCAGGTCTAGTGTGAACAACATATTGAAGTTTTCCAATCATGGATCTGTATGTAGTCTAATTTACCTCCTTTGAATCATCATCCTTAGATAACTTATGTCTAGTAGGCATAGGTGTTCCAACTGGTCTAGAGTCTTCCATCCCAAATTTCTTTAGTATCTCTTTTATGTACTTAGACCGAGTAATGCAGATACCATCCTTCATCTGATAAACTTGTAAGCCAACAAAGAATTTGATTTCACCAAACATAGACATCTCAAATTCCTTACTCATAGCTTCTGAGAATGCTCTGCATAAGTCATCATATCCAGTGAACAATATATCATCAACAAATATTTCTGCTAATAGTTTCTTGTTTTGAGGTCCTTCTTTGATGTACAAGCTACTATTGTCAATAGTTCTCTGAAATCCAATACTTATCAAGTTACAATGCAGTATTTCATACTAGGCTCTCATAGCTTGTTTCATTCCATACAATGCTTTGTGCAATTTGAAAACCATATTCCTTTTGTTAGGTTCTACAAAACCTTCAGGTTGCTCAATGTAGACTTCCTCTTCAATAATTCCATTCAAGAATGTAGATTTTACATCTATTTGATATACCTTGAATCCTTTATGTGCAACATATTCCAGAAGAATTCTGACTCCTTCAAGTCTTGCAACAGGAGCAAAAGTTTCTCCATAGTCAATGCCCTCTTCTTGAGCATATCCTTTACATACTAGTCCGACTTTGTTTTTGGAAACTTCACCTTTCTCATTCATCTTATTTTTGAAAACCCACTTAGTACCAATTACATTCTTGCCTTTTGGTCTAGGTACAAGAGTCCAGGTTTTGTTCTTTTCTATCTGCTCAATTTTGAAAGGAAACTAAGTGTGCAGAAAACAGTTCCCTACGCTAAACTCCCGAGAAGAGGATCATGCAAATTCAGATTTAACCCTTAGCAATTACAGAATGATAATACAATAACATGCATACATAGAAAAATGAGAATGACACAATGATTTACCCTAGGGAAAACCTTTCGATAAAAAACCCCAGCACTCCAAAACCTTCACAATGTATTAATCAAAACTATTACAGTTTACAATACACTTGCAATGCAAGTTCTTTTAGGAGATAATCAACACTTGAAGAAAAGTTTGGCAGCATAAAAATGTTCCAACAATACACTAACTTCTCCCTCAGATTTGCAACCCTAAAAAATGCTTATATCATGCGCTTCCCTTTTTAGGGAAACTTCCAAAGAAAGCTGTATTAGGGTTTTACCATTCTCTGAGAAAATAGGAACTCGAACCCCACGGTTGCAGAAGAGTGTACAATACTCAACATGATCAGTTTCCACATGTCTTGCATGTCTTCACCCATCATCGAATCTTTCACTATTAGCTCTTACAAATATTAATGACCATCATAGGAATCCGTCATAACCCTTTCAGTCATGATTACCTTATACATTGTCCAAAGTGCCAACATTTGGAAAATATCAAATGTAAGGAAATATACAAGGTTGAGACACCTTATTCCTAACATTCTCCCACTTGTCAAACACCTTTTAAGAGCCAAAGGAAATAACATTATTTAATGCTATAGAATGAGAGGCCCATAGACTCCGAACGCCATCTGAACTTCGCTATGCCCACATGTTTTGTCAATGCATCCGCAACATTATTTACTGTATCTACCTTCTCCAAACTTACCTTTCCATCCTCTACCATATCTCTCACAAAGTGAAACTGCACATCAATGTGCTTCGTTCTGGCATGGAAAGTTGGATTCTTTGCAAGACAAATAACACTCTGACTGTCACAACAAATTTTAATCTATCCTACATCAACACCAACATCCGAACACAGTCTCCTAAGCCAAATGGATTCCTTACAAGAATGAGTAGCTACCATGTACTCTGCTTTTGTCATGGACAAAGCAACCATAGGTTGTCGCTTACTCATCCAATTGATAGCACCACCAAACATAGTGAACACATAGGCACTGGTGGATCTCCTGCTGTCAATGTCACCTACCCAATATGAATCCACAAACCCACGAATACAAATTGAATGCGGAGATCCAGAAGAGTTTCCATGATAGCATATGGAATACTCTGATGTACCCTTCAAATATCTGAACACTCTCTTAACTGCATCCTAATGTACCCGTCCATGTTTAGCCATAAACTGACTCAGAACTCCCACTACTTGCACAATGTCTGGTCTAGTATAGACCATAGCATACATAAGGCTGCCAAATGCTCTCACATAAGGTACTTTTCTCATGTCCTCCACCTCACTAGGATATTTTGGAAAATCACCCATAGATAACTTTGTTCCCATAAAAATAGGAACACAATAGTCTACAATCTTCCATGCTAAACCTGTCCAACACAGACTTTGTTAGAGTAATTTAGTAATTACTCTTTTGTGCTTAAGTTATAATTAGGCAACTTTTTATTTTCTGAGAGTTTCCCTTTTAGGGCTTCGGTATCCTTTATAAGGAATCACCGCTTAGTTTTATACATAGAGTTTTTACATCAGTTTGTAAATCATAGAAACATATTATCAATATATTGTTTTCTTGAGCACATGATGTCTCTGGCTTTTTGGCCTCCATAGATCCTTCTATCTTCTGTCTTTTGCTTCTGTGTATGTAATAGTTATGCATGCAGGTGTTCTTGGGAAGATTACAGTTTAGCAATCTTAACATGGTATCAGAGCCACTCTGCAGCTGGCTGTTCGTTCTTGGTTGAAGCAGCGAGGGTTTGAAGCTTTCAGAGGCTTTTCCGGCATTTGTTTGTTGGTTCTGGGGGGTCTCTATTTTTGGATGCATTTTGGGCCCAAACGGACACTTCCATTGCGTCCAGAAGGCCCAAAAACCCTAGAATCCATATAAGAATCATCCATTTTGGACACCGGGGCTTCTGGAGAATTTTTTTCGGCCTCCCAGGGCCGTACAGGCACGAAAATCAAGAAAAAAATAAAAAAATGCATTTTTTTAAATGTTCTTTCAATGCTCAAAACTGCGCGCAGTGTTTGTATTAAGGCGCCACCGGGGGGCTGCCACCGCCCCACCGGGCTCGGCCACCACCGGTGGCCCCTCTTGTTTCACGGCCCACGCCGCTTCCTCCCCTGCGGCTCTGCATCCGTCGCGGGCCCCTACCCCGCTGCTCCCTCCTCCGTGGCCCCGCCGCCCTACAGCAGTCCGCGCTGCCCCGCTCGCGGCGCTTCCCGCCGCCCCGCCCTCAGTGATCCGCCCGGCCGCTCCGCCCACCACTCTGGTGGCGCATTTTTTTTGCAGCCCCCGCGGGCCCTTTTGTTTTCAGTCTGCGGTCTTATGCGGGTCTGGGGGCTCCGCCCCAGCCCCCTGAGTGCGCATGCGCCTAGGGGCCGAACCTTTTTTGGCCCCAGGGGCTTATCTGTGGCCCTTTTTTGGCTTTTTGGGGGTACCTGGGCTTTTTTCGCTCTACAAGGAGCATACGAGGGTATTTTTCTGACTTCCATATATCGTTGAAAAGCTCTTTCTGAGAAATTTCCGATGGTGGAGGTTAGGATTTTTGGTTCCACCGTTTCAATAGCATTTTTTGCTGTTGAAGTCTGATATCTCCTTTTGCCTTTGGGGAGTCATATCTGGCTCATCCGGACTCCTTTTTCGAAAAACAAGATATCATCGGAAAGATAATTCAGTGTATTATTAAGTGGCAGAGGTATTTCTTCTAGATTCTGCTCCAGGTTTTCACTCCTCTGCGTTTGGCAGTTTATGCCCTCTGGTGGTGTGCTTGGTTCTACAGGTCCGGGGATCTCTTCTTCTGAGTTCATAGCTCACTCTTCTTTCTGACTTCTAAGCTTGCATGCTCCTTCTGTTGCATCCTTATTCTGTAAACGCACTGGGATAAAGTGCCTTCTTCTACTTTTCTGGAATCTTGTACACTTTGTTCAGTTTTTGTACTCGCACTGTGTTATAAAGTGCCATGGGGGGATTATGATGCATTTTACGCTTTAGGCGCATCCACTTTTGTCAAGTGAGCATACCTTCCACGACATTAGCCCATGTAGTCTGTGTCTGTGACACCGCCCTTTATCTTGTGTGTGTGCTTCTGTTGCACTGTTGGTGTTCCTGGTTCTTCTTCTGCACCTATTTATGGTACTGCATTTCAGTGTTAATGTCACCTCTCCCAGTTCAGCATTATGGGGGGGTTCACCTATTGGTTCTATTGCTTCCTGGTTCGATTGATCAGCTCTTCAGACACTTGTCTTCTCTACCTGGTCATGCACTTCAGTGGGGGTTCCA
>MU226023.1:4470783-4483273 GCA_018584345.1 Thuja plicata
TGGCTAAAACGGTTATGACGGATTCCTATGACACGTAAGAGCTATGTTAGGAAGATTCAATGATAGGTGAAGACATGTGGCAACTGATAAATTTGAGTACTGTACACTCTTCCCCAATCGTGGGGTTTGGGGCATCGCCTATTCAAAATTTTTGGGGTTCCTATTTTCTCGGAGAATGGTAAAACCCTAATACGGTTATCTTTGGGAGTAGCCCTAAAAAGTGAAGCGCATGATATAAGCATTTTTTAGGGTTGCAAAGAGATGTGATGCAAGTGTATTGTTGGAACATTTTATGCTGTCGTGATTTGTCTTCAAGGGTTTTGAAATCTTCTGAAAGAACTTGCATTGCAAGTGTATTGTAAGCTGTAATAGTTTTGATTAATACATTGTGCAGGTTTTGGAGTACTGGGGTTTTTACCGAAAGGTTTCCCCAGGGTATATCATTGTGTCATTCTCTATTTTTCTGTATGCATGGTATGTGGTTGCAATATCTTTTTTAAAGTAGTTAACGAATCTGAAATTGTAAGGAATTAAAAGAATTTGCACAATACTTTCCTATAGAGATTTGCGTAGGAAGCTATTTCCGCACCTGAGTTTCCTTACACTCAGGGGTAGGAGGCAACTAAACAACATCTTCTTTCATTTATTTTTCATCTAGCTGTAGCAAAATTGGAGAAGGTGTTAGCTATCTAAAAATAAAATTTCTACTATACGACACCTTACCAATCACAGGATCCCAAAGCTTGTATCCTTTCACATCAACACTGTAGCCGATGAAGATACATTTTACAACCTTTTTTTCCAACTTAGATCTTCTCTCCTTAGGCACATGTGCATAAGCTTCACAAACAAAAACACGAAGATGTCTAATTGAAGGCTTCTTACCAGACCACACCTCCAAGGGTGTCTTACCAAGAAGAGCTGATGTAGGAGATCTATTAACCATATAGAAAGCAGTGGCCACAGCTTCGGTCCAAAACCTTTGTTCGAGGCTAGCTCCACTAAGCATACTACTAGCCTTATCCATCAGTGTCCTGTTCATTCTTTCTGCAACTCCATTTTGCTGTGGGGTATAAGGAGTTGTCTTATGCCTCTTGACCCCTCATTCTTTATAGAATTGTTCAAACTCTGCCAAACAAAACTCACCACCATTGTCAGTTCTCACACACTTAATTCTTTTACCAGTTTGATTCTCTACAAGAGCTTTAAATTCCTTAAACCGACTGAAAACTTGTGTCTTGCTTTTAAGGAAATAAATCCATGTCCTTCTACTATAATCATCTATAAAAGATACAAAATATAAATATTTGGAGAGTGAAGGAACTTTAACAGGACCAAACATATCTGAATGGATAAGATCCAAAATACTAGAAGACTTGTGAGAACTGGAGTAAAACTGAACACGATTTTGCTTACCATAAACACAGTGTTCACAAAAGTCAAACTCAAGACTACAATAATTTAACCCCTTAACAAGGTTTTTATTTTTCAGGGTTCTGAGACCCTTCTCACCAATGTGGCCAAATCTCATATGCCACAACATTGTCTTTTCTGCAGGAAGTTTGCCTTCCAAAGTGTTATCACCCTTAGGTACACTTGCTGCACTACCATCAGAACCCATTACCACAGACTTCTTCACTGCTGGTTTAGATGGTGGAGATGAAGTGACTACTGCTCTCTTCCTTGAGACAAAAGAACTATTGCACTGTGAAGTGCAAGCATCCAGCTGAAACAGGATATCTCTCCTAGTACCTTTCATGAGCACTATAGCTCCTCTAATCATCTTGCATCCATCATTCAAAAAAAAAACTTGCACACCTGCATCATTCAACATACTTACAGATAATAGGTTTCATGCCAAACTTGAGATGTGCATTACCCCAATGATCCCCTTTACTCATCCATTAGGGAATCTGATAGTGACTCTTCCTCGTCCAACTATCTCTAGGTGAGAATCATCACCTAGGTACACCTTTCCACCATCGAACTCCTCGTAATTTGAGAACCAACTTTGATGAGAGGTCATGTGAAAAGAAGCACCCAATTCAATCAACCACACATCATCAAATGTATGAGAGGCAAAGGTTGCGACAAAAGCATCGCCATCTTCTTGAGATTTTTCAGAATTAGAATTTGGGCTTTTCTTCTTCTTCTTTGGCTCTTTGCAGTCCTTACGGAAGTGCCTAGTCTTACCATAGTTCCAACATGTTACCTTACACTTCCAGGAGTCTTAGATTTCCCATGGGATTTGTATCTACCCTTTTTAGACTTATTGTCATTTTTCTTTCCTTTGTCTTTGGATCTATCACGAACAATAAGGGCTTCCTTGGTTGAATCAGAAGTCTTTCTTTGCATCTCTTTAGATAACAACAAAGACACCACATCATCAATTTTGAAAGTGACAATAGTACTCCCAAGGGCCATCACAAGATGGTCGCATGAATCCAAAAAGGAACATAGCAGGGTCATACATCGATCCTCCTCCTCCAACTTGACACCAGTTGATGTCAACTGTGCAATCAACATGTTAAACGCATTCAGGTGATCTCTAATGGATCCTCCTTCCTCCATTCTCAGAGAATATAGCTTCTTTCTTAGGAACAATCTATTCACCAAGGACTTGGCCTGATACACAAACCCAAGCCGTGTCCATAATTCGTTTGCAGTCTTCTCATCGAGAACATTCAGGAGAACAAAATCTGCTAGATAGATTCTAATGAGACCCTTAGCTTTCCAATCCTTCATATACCAATCTTCTTGAGGCATGTTTACTGGTTTGATATCATTATCAACCACCTCCCATACATCACGGTCTACGAGCATGTCTTCCATCTTGAGTTTCCACAACTCAAAGTTTATGCCATTGAACTTTTCCACCTCCATTCTACTGTATGAAGAACCTACCATCTCTTCCTGCAATAAGGTTATGAAAAATCTACAAAAATACTCCCACCGAACTGGAGATTAGCTCAAAAAACCCATACCCTAACAAATAGAACCAAAACTGGCCAGGCTCTGATACCAACTGAAAGGAAACTAAGTGTGCAAAAAATAGTTCCCTACGCTAAACTCCTGAGAAGAGGATCATGCAAATTCAGATTTAACCCTTAGCAATTACAGAATGATAATACAATAACATGCATACATATAAAAATGAGAATGACACAATGATTTACCCTGGGGAAAACCTTTCGGTAAAAAACCCCAGCACTCCAAAACCTTCACAATGTATTAATCAAAACTATTAATGTTTACAATACACTTGCAATGCAAGTTCTTTCAGGAGATAATCAACAATTGAAGACAAATTCGGAAGCATAAAAATGTTCCAACAATACACTAACTTCTCCCTTAGATTCACAACCCTAAAAAATGCTTATATCATGCGCTTCCCTTTTTAGGGTAACTTCCAAAGACAACCGTATTAGGGTTTTACCATTCTCTGAGAAAATAGGAACCCGAACCCCACTGTTGCATAAGAGTGTACAATACTCAACATGATTAGTTTCCACATGTCTTGCATGTCTTCAACCATCATCGAATCTTCCATAGTTAGCTCTTACAAATATTAATGACCGTCATAGGAATCTGTCATAACCGTTTCATACATGATTACCTTACACATTGTCCAAAGTGCCGACATTTGGAAAATATCAAATGTAAGGAAATATACAAGGTTGAGACACCTTATTCCTAAAAAAATTCTTCATTCATTGCTTCAATCCAGTTCTCATCATTCAATGCATCTTTAACAGTTCTAGGTTCAATTTAACTAACTAAACATGTACGTTTTATCTTACTCCCTGTCATTACTCCTTCTGTCTTATCTCCAATTATTTGTTCAGGTGCATGATGCCTTCTAACATATTTAGAAAGTACAAGATCCTTCCTCTTTGATTCTGGGCTTGCTCCACTATGTTCACTGTTAGGGATTTTTCTTGCATGAAACACAATGCTTGATAAACTACTTGAAAACCATACTCTTTAATACTTTTTTAAGCCAAGAAAAGCCTAATTGCTAAGGATTGAATAAAATCCTTCTTTTTTTTTGAGCTCCACATATACTCAGGTAGGTTTTGCCTCTTTATGATTACTGATTACATTGTATATATGAACGTGGACACTGATTTTCTATTAGGAGTTTATTTAACCAACTTATGAGTCAATTTGAAAATGACCAAGCATAATCAAATATAAATCTTGACTATACAAATCATGATTGTCAATATAGAAAGACTAGTGATATAAGGAATTTCATCCTTCTTCCCTTTAAGGAGGGATAAACTAGTTGATTAAATCTCCAAGGAATCACTAAAATGGACAATATCCTACTGATACAATTCCCTAATGAGTTCAGCTCATTTTTTCTAAAAACTAAATGAAATTGATTGAAATGATTTTGATATTGGATGAGGAACAAACTACAAACTATATCCTAGACCAGTTCCTATCCCTTGGGCAAAGAGTCAATGGAAACATGAATTAGCAAAGATAAATCAATGGAGATATTGTAGAGTGCCTTACAAACTACATGTAGTTGAGATAGAGTGCCTTACAAACTATCCTCTCATATACATACTTCTGCATCAAATCCTTGTCATAATGCTTTACTCTCTGAAATTATCTATGAAACTTAGTCCTCTCCTTGAAAGGAACTCATAAATAATTAGACACACTACCTTATAGCAGGTGTATTTCAAATGCCTTAAAAGTGAAACACACTAGAGCACAAACATAATACAAAGAGACAAGATAATATGAAAGAGGGAAAACTACACTGTATTCCATTATTGAATTCTGCTTCAACACATCTAGACCTTGAGCTTTCAAGAATTTACAAAAGACATAGAAGTCTATCTTGCAATAGAAATTCATCAAACCAATAGGGACATGCTCTGAACATCTGCAGGAAAAAAAACCTAACAGAACAAAGGAAAGGAACCCATAAAACTGAGAAGAGAAGGGAATACATAAGAACACGAGAAACCCTAACATCTCTGAGCAATTCACACCTGTCCCTCTGCAAATCTGATCTTCTCTCATTCTTTATTTCTTGCACCTGATATCATCGGTGATCTCCAAAATATGATTTTGAAACTGTCTTTTCAAATATCTAATTCATCTTCCTCTTTTGACTTTTTGAGAAAATATCCTCCAGAAATGCTCTACAAATCTGATATGATCCACTTGCAAAAATCTTCCCAATCCGATCACATTTGTCTTCCAATTCTAATTTGTACTCTGATAACATCTTTGATTTCAACTTCTACGAAATATCTCTCTGTGAATGTAAATATGAATCTGATTCTGCAAATAAAATATTTGTATTTTATCTATTCTTTCTGTGCAAATCTGATTTTCATTTCCTAAGAAAAATATCCTCAAATCTGATCTTTCTTGCAAAAATCTGATTTTTCTTGCAAAAATATGATTTTCCACTGTCTTCAAAAACCTTCGGGAATAGACATTTAAACTTTTGCAATAAAAGACTATAAAATTCTTTTAAAATTTATCCTGTGCACATTCCTATGCCTTGAAATTCTCAATTTTTTGCATTTCTTCCCATAACTCACCAAAAATTGACATGTGTCATGCACTATCTAACTGCTCTTAACTAGCATTGCAAACTCTCCATTTAACCACGGGTCACTTTTACTCTTTGTCTCCAAGTCTCCTGATATCTTTACTAACCATGGTTTAATTTAGCCACTTGGAGACTAGCTTTAGTCTCCTTGTCTCTGAATATCTGGTGGTTTACCTTTGACATCACGTGACCTCACGACCACACAGTCTCCTGATCTCCTGATCTTTTTGCATTGACCGCTAGCATCCGACGACCTCACGACTAACTGCTAGCGGTTAAATCGGCAGTTAGTCTCCAAGTCTCTTGATCCTAGCGGCTAACTGCTCCTCATCTCCCGAATTCGTGACTATCCACCACGTGTCACCTGCACCATGTATTAGCCATGTCACCACTTTGCCACATCATCATTTTTTTGCAAAATTTGGTCACCATTTGGTTAGGCATGGAAATCAAGGTAGCAGCTACCTGGGCGCGCACGTGGATAGCTTCCTCTTTGCTTCACATTTCATATGTTTGTGTTGTGGCTTATAAACATCAGAAATTTCTACTATGGGAGCAATGTGGGATAATTGGTTTGAGTGTTTTTAAATATTTTCAAAATCTGGGCACCAAAATTTGGGTCCCACCATGCACTTAATTCATCCAGCTAAGAGGCCCACCAAATGGCCTCTTGGTTCTTTCACTTATTTTACATACTATGCCTTTTAGTATATAAATACTAAAAACTTATGCTCCTTAATGAATGTGGGATATATGCCTTTATGCATTTTTGAGTCTTACAATCCTCTCTAGATGCTGTGCACCTTCTGGTGTTTGCATCGTGGTTTTTCTGTATTTAAAGCTTGAAAAACTTCAACTATCACCTCCCAATCTAGGCGCTAGCTCCTCCTATGGAAATTTTTTTGCTTTTTTAATGTTCAAACAACTCCTCCCAAAATGGTGCGCAGGCTGCTGGTAATGCAAGTTTTAAAATGTCTTTGTTTCAATCCTCCATCAAACAGAGGTCTACGCACCCTCCAACATGTTTAGCACAGGCTAACATGGTAATGACACCTGCCCCTTTCAAATTCATCGTAGACCTTGAGGAAATAAGACTTGCTATTTAAAAATACTTCTTTTTCCCCTTCAATATCAACACAAACACTGCATTTGATTTGGAAATGTATTTGTTTACCTTTCCTGGTATGCTGCGCAGGATCCATGCTGATCTCCTTTACAAGTTGCGTAGATATATCATATGTGTTTTAAATGTTTTGATTGGACGATTTTAAAAACATTTCATCTTCTCCTCCTTAGCTAGCGTAGGAACTATGCAACACGGTTTACAATATTTGGTGATTAAAAACCTTTCAAATCCTCCATCCAAAACTAACGCAGCACTTGGCAGTGATGTTTGCATTTTAAAATGTTTAAAACTTCTTAAAACCTTTCCTGTGCAGGCCTCTATGCAATATGCAAAGGCATTGTTTTTAGTTTTTTTTTTTTTTAAAAAAAATCCCACTCCTCTGTATGCGTGGGCTTCCTGGGATGATTTGCTATTATATATATATTTTAAAACCTCCCCCCCAAATCCAGGGTATATCGTATGCATCATGATTGATTTTTTAAAGAAAACCATTAAAAATTGCTTTATGCTTCCATGTACTACACACAATCTTTCTCCAAAATGGTGCACACCATTCATGGGCTTAGTTTGCATTTCGAAAAATAATTCATTACCCCCTCCATATGGTGCGCTAAGCTTCCTTGCAAATAATAACATTGGCTTTAAAATGATTTGGTTTTTAAAACATGATGTTAGCTTCCAACATTCATTACGCAGACTCCTTCAACTTTTACACTTGCTTATTGTAAAGCATCTCCCAAATACTGTGTAGGCAATGCTTCTATTTCCCTCAGGATGAGTGGTTCAAGTTTTTAATGTTTTAAATATCCTCCATTTAAAAACATCGTGGTCCTCCATTTGGAAATACACATACCAATAGCACTTTAAACATTCTTTTAAGATATCAAAAGTTAATTTCCTTGCCAAGGATTCTAAACAAAAAGATTTGTTGATAAGATTTTAGAAATTTTCAAAGTAATTGTGATAGGCTAGCAAAAGCCAGATGCCACAACCTCGCACACATCCCCCTTGTTCGTGCCTTAATGGATACTCTTGTAAAATGGTGTGGTCATCCATTAAAAACATAAAAGATACTTGGAAAGTTCTTCTGACATTGTAGTTGTAAGCTATCCTCATGAGAATACAACTAGCATTGAAGCACAATTCTGACATGTGGACTATTTAACAAAATGTTGAATAGAAGTTATCCCGGTGGATTGGATTGATCGTCATTTGCATTATTTGGAAGCTTCTTTGCACCTGATGCCTCCTGTCTATACTTTCACATTCTAAATTTTGACCATAAAGTACAAATCGGTGGCCTTTATAATCATTTTAACATTTATATAGATTGATCACATTAATGGCAACTGGCCTCCGGAACAAGCCTTAAAAACTGACTGAAACAAGCAATCTGACCTTGACACCTGGCAAAAAGACTCATTCATCTATAATAAATATGCATGCAAAAGGTCTTCTCCAAATCTATCCTTCGGCGCAAGATGCAAAAAATCAAACTTAGCCATTCAAAGATTAGTGCAAATGCAAAATGTTGAATCAACATGAACTTCATCCAGATAGGCCATTGCAAAATCACTAAATCATGCTCTGAAGCTTCACCATCAAGTCAAATAGTATATTTTCTTACAATAAGAATGATTCCATGATCGGTTATTGAAAACAAATTTCAGATAAAAAGTTATCGTTCTTGCAAAATGATTATTCTGTAAACTTGACTCTATCCTGCACTGCAAACTGCATAAACTGCCTTTGATATTGAATTCATAAAGTCATCAAAATGAACCTTTAGAATCTCAACCTCTGAACATGGATTCAATGTCATATGTAGAATGCAAAACCTCAATTATCTTTCTCTGAAAGAAAACTATTCAACTGATACAAATATGCAAAGTTAGCACCTTAACACTTTTCTGGTTTTAAAGTCGGTGAATATGTAGAAAACTGATTTGGAATCAACTTAGAAAAGTGATCAACTAGATTGATCAAAGTCTGAAAATATTCAAAGAAGTTCACTTCCAGGTCTACAATGTAGAGAAACTTTCAATTATGCCTGATCTTGAACCATGTGCAAACAAGGAAATCACAAAGTAGGTCACTTAATTCTAAATTATGCACATTTAGTAAAACTTTAATAAATTGGAAATGGAAAGGCCATGGCAAGGTGAATAACTGGATTGGCAGGAATTTGAAACTCTTCAAATAGGTATATTCTTATGTTTGTAACACATGATAAATCTCAATTATGCAGTTCATTCAAGTGAATACAACTTGCAGAAGCTCAAAGTAGGCTATTCAACAATCTGGGTATGACAGAGAAATAAGACAGTTTTGCAAGACCAACTTTGGAGAAATCGAGAACCAATCAAATAGACTCAAAATGACTTAGGATTTAAAACATAAACTCTTTGTCATACATGTAAAACATTCCCAAAGCAGTGACTTATGAAACATCAGAGGGTGTAAAATATTCAGATGCAAAGTAGGCAAGTTACATCAATTTGACACTTAAATCAGCAAATGCAAAATAGACAAGTGCTCAAATCAAGATAGCACCAAATGACTCAAAACTTGAATCTGATGACCTGGGATGTCTTCTTATGCCTAAACAAGAGTCATCAAAACCTGATATGAATGACAAACTTCAGAATTGCATTTGGGCAAAACAACTCAAAAGTACTCATAAGGGGCCAGAATGCAAATTTTTTTAACAAGGTAAAATAAAACCTTGTATTGTTGAGTACCAACATTCACCTTGCTCAAATATTCTTTCCTATTCTTCTATCTGATAATCAAGTTCCAATGCCTGAGACTCGGGTGTATCTTTCTGTGACTCAGGTACCTCTGTTTGTGACTTGGGCGCCTTTGTCTGCGACTCGGTTTCTTTAGTTTGAGACTCGGTTCCCTCTGTTTGTGACTTAGTTTCTTCAGTTAGCATCACTGGTTGCACAAGTTGCAACAAGGTTTGTGCAGATGAATTCAGTGGTTGACATGCTTGCTGTCTAATCACCATTTCACGTGTCTTAGGTATAGTATCAAGTTCATAATACACAGTTTTTGTAGTATTCAGGCTCTTTACTGCTCTATTCTTCATTTTTCTTTGCAAAATCATTGACCTTTACATGCACAATTTCTATGAATTTATGAGTATTAATATTTAAACATTTATATGCTTTTCTTTTGCTGGAATAGCCTAGGAATACACCTTCATCACTTTTTACATCAAACTTTCCATTTCTTGATTCCTTCAAGATGTAGCATCTACTTCCAAATACTTTGAAATAATGAACATTAGGTTTATATCCATACCATAATTCAAAAGGTGTCTTCTCAGTACCTTTCTTTAGTTGAACTCAGTTCAAGGTGTGAATTGCAGTGCTAATGGATTCCTTCCAGTATTTGGTAGCAACATCCTTCTCAATCATCGAGGTTCTTGTACAATCCATAATGGATCAGTTCCTTCTTTCTGCTATACCATTCTGCTATGGTGTACCTGGGGTAGATACTTGTCTTTTGATTCCTCTTTCATTGTAGAACTCATTGAATTCATTAGAAATGAACTCTCCTCCTCTGTCAGATCTTAAGCATTTTAAGTTTATTTCCTGTTTCTTTTTCAACTCTGGCTAGGTACCATTTGAACTTCTAAAAGGCTTTTGATTTGTCTTTGAGAAATATAACAGTCATCATTCTGGAATGATCATCAAAAAATAGAATGAAGTACTTCTCTCTAGTGTAACTTTTTGTTCCAATTGGTCCACATAAGTCAATATGCACCAATTCCAAGACTTCTTCTGTATTGTAGTTCTTGCTCTTGAAGCTTGTTTTGCCCATCTTCCCAATTTGACATTGTTTGCATACTGCTAGTTCAGGTTTCTTCAGAACAAGAATACCTCTTACTCTTCTGTTCTTACTTATGTTGTTAGGTTTTCAAAGTTCACATGACACAACCTTTTATGCCATAACCAACTTTCTTCTACTTATGCAATAAAACATGAAATTTCATTGAGATCAAGATAAAATAGATTACCTTTTCTTTTCCTGCCAGTTCCAACTAGGTTTCCTCTACCATCTAGAAGATTTTCCTTACCATTCATGAATTCCACCTTGAAACCAATGTTGTTCATCTGTGCCACACTCAGTAGATTATTCCTTAGTCTTCAACCCAATAAGCATTATCACATTTGATTCCTTCAGTAAGAGCAATACAACTTTTACCTTTTACATAACATGGTTCATCATTCCCAAAACTAACACTCCCACCATCATAGTGTTCAAGATGTTCAAATTTGATTTTATCACCAGTCATGTGGTGAGAACAACCACTATCAATTATCCAGGTGTCATTCTTTCTAATATGAGAATATAATGCTGTCTTTTCATTGTCTTTACTATCTGACTAATCCTTAATAGCAATGTAAACCATTTAATCTTCATCTTCATCACTATCAGAATCTTTAGCAATATAACAAGATTTCTTACCTTTGTCCTTGTAGCTTTTGTAATCTTTCTTTCCTTTATACTTGTTAAACTTTTTCTCACCTTTATCTTCCTTTTTAGGGCATTTAGAAGCAATGTGACCAACCTCATCACTGTTGACAAGTTGACTTCTTACGGATGCATGACTCATTTTGTGTTGTCATCATGGCAACAAATTCATGTTTAGTTTCTGTCATGAAAGACAAAATGACTAAGTATGAAAACAAGGCAGACAAAGATACTCAGCGATCAGCACATCAACGCATGTGCAAGAGATCGAGTCAGAGCATGCGCGTTCAGATATAAGTTGTATGACATGTGTACATGCTACATCCAAACATGCATAGTATAGAACAACAATACGAGAAAGTTACACGCAGATCAGCAGACCAGCAGTCGAGAAGACATAGCATGGAAGCTGACTACTGTTTTGATCAGCGTGAATTATTTTGTAATGTAATGGCTAAGAACCTTTTTTTATATGTTTGTAATGATGTAATTATCATTTTAGTAAATACGCTTGAGCTGACTTGTTTGGAAGCATTGTATATTTTGTTTTAGGGCCGACTAGTGTTTTGTTTTGGGTCACGCCTATTTGGATATGAACATATAAGTATATAATATAAAGTAATGTTACAAGCGTTGATTAATATGTAAGATGAAGAGACAAAGGGATAGTATAATGAAGTTAGTATATGATATAGCTCTTTAAGAGAGTAAGAACATTCACACATACATGAAACTGATCAGACAATAGTGTCATCACAGCAGTTCACTTTGATATAGTGCATATCATCTTTCATAAGGTTTTAGCCTTCATCCTATTGGGAAGTGAGCCTAGGAAGTGAGCCATATACCTTTAACAAGGTTTTTTAAAAGACTCCTAATAGGGTCAGACCTTTAACTGGGTCATTGTACTCATATTGTAAAGACTGCTTCTAACAGGGCAAAGGAACTCTCACAAGTTCATTATACTTAGTACAATATTTGTGGGTACTAATTCCCACCGGGGTTTTCCTCTGATCAAGGTTTCCCCATAATCATATCATGTGTTATGAGTTCTTATGTTAAGCTTCATTCTATCATGTTTGGTTTATGTTTAAGATTGCTGGAAAGTAATTAATACACAAACACTGATTCACCCCCCCCTCTCAGTGTTTCTAACAATTGGTATCAGAGATCTGGTCCTCAACAAATAAGTTTAACCACTTGAGGAGATCATGGACTCAGCAGAAGCAAAACATTTGAAAAAGAATCTTGAAGCAGCTCTTGAAGATCTTGATAGATCTGAAAAAGAAAATGAAGAA
>MU226023.1:4486198-4500880 GCA_018584345.1 Thuja plicata
GATTGTAAATGAAGGGAGATTAGATACACTTTCTAAAGTCTATGACAAGTATCAAGAAATTGATAAGACTGAGATACACTCTATGATCATATCTCATATGATCAAGTTCAAGAAGATAGTTCTTGAAATCAAGACAGTAATACCGGATCAGTTATGGAACCTGTTGGAGATCATGAAAAGACATGCAATTAAGGAAGACATGAGGATAAGAGAAGAAACTTTGGATATTTTTCTTCCTATATGCTCGCATGATGAGAAGGCTATATTATTAGATCTTGTGAAGCCTCATCTCTGAACTAAGATAAGGACCCTACAGATTATGAACAAAGAGTATGAGAAGATAGGTAAGGAGACTGAAAAAGCATTTGCACAAGTGTTTATGGATAGACACATGTATCCACCAATGATGCCTACAACAAAAGTTACTCCAACTCCTCCCAAATAGGCTACAGAACCAGTAATTCAGATTGTGCCTATGAAAGGTCCATAGGTCTCAACACCCACTGTGACAATAAATTATGATACAGATAAAGACTTAGAAGACACTATAGTTGTTGACAATGTCAAGATATCCATGACTGCATTTGAAAAAGATATGGACAAAGTTGATAAGGCATTTGTAAGCACTAAAGAAATGTGCACCGATGATACCTCTGTACAACAAGATGAAGTTCCCATCAATGATCAAATTGACATAAATGAAGATACTCAAGGTAACAAGACACCAATAAAAGAGAAACCAGTAAAGGTTGAATGCATGGATACAAGTCAGAATACTATATTCTCACTATCCACTCAACCATCCACCTCATTGTTGTCAAGGTTAACTCCTAATTCAACAAGTTTAGATGCATGGGGAGAAGAAGACCTAATTAAGATCAGAGTTCTTGCTATGGAAAAGGAAAAAGAGAAACAAGTGATGAGAAATCCTCACTTTTTGGAAGCAGTAAACATATTGAATGACTTAGTGCCTGCTGATTAGAAAGTAGCTAAAGTCCAATCAGTTGAAGATGTGGACAACATTTTGTCAAACTTCAAATCAAACTTTATAAGCTTAGTAGACTCTACTACTAAGATTGTAGAAGATGAATACAAGAAGGAGAGACTGAATGATTTGGTAAAGAACTTTACCTTAGACTTGAACTCTTTAAAAATTGGGCAATCCATACTAAAAGAGTTGGTAGCTAAAGGCAAGAGAATCAAAGCAAACTGCATGGACAGAGTGAAGTTCACCTCTGAGCACACCAAAAGGGTAGAAGAGGCAGAGTTAATGGCAGATAGAATTAGAAAATTAGTTGAATCATCCATGCAAGATATGAACATATGCAATAATGTCTATCAAGGATAGTTGGATAAAATTGATAAGGCAAAATTGGAAATCAACAAGATAAGAATAAGACAAACCCAGTTGAGAAATGCACTTGCGCCATCTCTAGCAATCCTCAATGAGAAAATTAAACAGATTGATGACACCATGGTGACATATGATCAAGGTCATTGCATGGATCTGATAAAAATGGAGAAACTGACATATGCACTATGCGCGCATCTTCAGACAGTTGATGCTATGAAAGTATTTTGGCAAAAAGAGATTCAATCTCTTCAAATTGTATACCCTGAAGTTTACATGGAGTAAGTATGCAGAAGACTTACTAGTTTTTGTACACCTTTGTCATTAATGTCAAAGGGGGAGTAATATAGAATGTGTATATGCGGAAAAGTACATGTATATATCAATAAGATGTTATGATATATAAGTCACATTTTGTGTTAAGTCATTTTGAATAACTTGGCCACATTCCTTTGTTGCCATAAATGACAAAGGGGGAGATTGTTGGAATGTTGACTTCCTAAGCATGCATGAATCATTATGTTGTCATCATGGCAACAAAGTTATGTTTAGTTTCTGTCATGAAAGACAAAATGACTAAGTATGAAAATAGGGCAGACATAGATACTCAATGATCAACACATCAGCGCACGTGCGAGAGATTGAGTCAGAGCATGCGCATTTAAATATAAGTTGTATGACATGTGTACATGCTACATCTAGACACACATAGTATGGAACAACAGTACAAAAAATTTACAAGCAGATCAACAGACCAATAGTCCAAAAGACAGAGCATGGAAGCCGACTACTGTTTTGATCAACGTGAATTATTTTGTAATGTAATGGCTAAGAAACTTTTGTTATATGTTTTTAATGATGTAATTATCATTGTAGTAAACACGCTTGAGCCAACTTGTTTGAAAGCATTGTATATTTTTTTTTAGGGCCGACTAGTGTTTTGTTTTGGGTCGTGCCTATTCGGATATGAACATATAAGTATGTAATATAAAGTAATGTTACAAGCATTGATTAATATGTAAGAGGAAGAGATAGAGGGAAAATATAATGAAGTCAGTATATGATATAGATCTTTAAGAGAGTAAGAGCATTCACGCATACACGGAACTGATCAGACAACAGTGTCATCACAGCAGTTCACTTTGATATAGTGCATATCATCTTTCAGAAGGTTGTAGCCTTCATCCTATTGGGAAGTGAGCCTAGACAGTGAGCCATATACCTTTAATAGGGTTTTTTAAAAGAATCCTAATAGGGTCAGACCTTTAACCAGGTCATTGTACTCATATTGTAAAGACTACTTCTAACAGGGAAAAGGAACTCTCACAAGTTCATTATACTTAGTACAATATTTGTGGGTACTAATTCCCACCGAGGTTTTCCTCTGATCAAGGTTTCCCTGTAATCATATCATGTGTTATGAGTTCTTATGTTAAGCTTCATTCTATGCATGTTTGGTTTATGTTTAAGATTGCTGGAAAGTAATTAATACACAAACACTGATTCACCGCCCCTCTCAGTGTTTCTAACAATCACATGAAAAGAAAATAAATGGTATTCTTCCTTTGTATTGTCCTTTTCCTTTTGAAACTCTCTTTGCAAGTAATGCTTCAATGATTTCCAGATCCTCATCATCAGAATCATCATCAATATCACTATCAATCTATTTTCCTTTCATCTTTCCAAGGTTTAATATATCTTTGAATACTGACTCAAGATTGCTAGGATTAGGAGAATAATTGTCAAAGTTATCCAACTCAAAAGCTGATAATCTTCCAATGAATCCATCTAGACTTATACCATTACTGCATCTCCTCTCTTGAAGAGCTGAAAATATAATTGAATAGATAGGAAGTAAATTTCTCAATACCTTGCTAACCACTGTTGTGTCTTCAATTACTCCACTGGAAGCTCAGATTGCACTGACACTTTTCTTGATTCTTTCACTGTATTTTGTAATGTCCTCTCCTTCTTTCATTTTAATCATATCAAATTGACCTTTGAGACTTTCTACTTTGGCTCTCTTTACATTTTCATCTCCTCCATAGCTATCATGAAGTTTGTTCCACATATCAAAGGCAATAGGGAAGTCCTTGACTTCATCAAATTTGGAATAGCTGAGTGCAGAGGCTTTATCAATCATCATTATGTTGTGATACTTTATTTCCATGATCTGATCCACAGACATAGGTCTCGGTGGTTCCACATACTAGTGATCTATGAATTGCAAACTAGTATCTCCAATAGTAGATAGATGTAGCCTCATCAGATTTCCAATGCATTGAAGTTGTCCTTGTTGAGATTGAGGATCTCTCTTCTGTAAGACATCTCTGATCTTTAGCTTAGGCCTTTAAATCTTCCCTGTAACCACTTGTATCTCTGATACCAATTGTTGGAAATGAGTTGAGTAAATGAGAGGGGAGGGGTGAATCAGTTACCACAAAAACAAATCCAAGTCCCTTAGATGTCTTAAACAAATCAGTCATTGTTGTTCGGATAACATAGGTATTTCACTGTCACTCGGTTAACATAGCAAATCTTAATATATTAACTATGATTATCTCAGGTAATTAATTGTAGAAACATAAACCATAAAGAAAATGAAATGTACACAGATTACACTAAGATTTAACATGAAAAACCAATATGGGAAAAACCACCAATAGAAACTAGTCACTATTTTTCACTCTTCTAAAGTGAGCACTGTTAGGAGCTAACCCTATTAAAGGTTACAATAACACACTGTTAGGTGTGACCTAGTTAGAGGATTTAATCACCCGGTAAGGAGTGGCCTTGTGAGAGGTCTTGAAACACTTTAATGTAGAAATGTCACCTTGTTAGAGGATTTACAAAAGACTATCAAGTCTACTCTGTTAAGAGATTTTATCACTGCTACAATTGTTAGAGAGTAACAATGGATTGACCTATTTTGATAAGAAACTATATTTGTTGATTTATATCTTTGTTTTGGATTAAGTACTTGATCCTCACTGATCAGATATTCTGTTGTAGTCCTCTGTATTCTATCTTCAATCAGAATCACATCTGATTTCGCCTTCACTTTTCATATCACACTTCACATGCAATTTCACATCACCTTGTAATCTCACAATTCAATCTGAACTTGACCTCACATATATATGTTAAGCCTTGTCAAGTCAGCCTTGAAATCCTTCCAAATAAATAATAAAACTCATGTTAGTCACCTGCATATAACTAATTATCCATAAAATATAATCCACTGTTAGTCGGATGACACTAACTATTTTGCTCAGTCAATACTGAAATCCTTCAACACCTGACCAACACTGCAATGCCCGAGAGAGATCAAGAGATACTGACTGTGATCGGATAGGATTAGACATTTGTGTAAACATCACTATACTTGTGTAAACATCAATGACAATACACAATTGAATAATTGTCATCAACAATAAGGATCCCCTTGCTTAGATGATCTTGGCTTTCTTATTATGTTATTTGAGTGGGGCCTGTTGTTATCTCCTCAGCACAGTGGGAGTGGACCTTAGGTTCCACACGGTTGAGTGGTAGTGATTCTTGAGATCCAACATTTGTGACTTTATGCTTGGATGATCCTTGGTTGTAGTTGTACCTTCTTGTTCTTCATTGTAGGAAAATTTCTCTTATCTTTCTTATCTTGTACTCTTGTATCCTTGTATTAGTTGTGACATTATTGGATTATTGCATTATACTTCATATTGATTTTTTCACATACCCAGTGACTTGTGAAGTGGATATTGGATCATTATGATATCATTTGTATCTAGGTTTCATTTAGGAGATGAAGTTATTGTTATTCATTTTTGTTATGTGAAGACGCATATTGTTTAATTTCTTTTAGTAGATTAGTTAACTTACATAATTCTACAAGGCAAATCTAGAAAGGCAGGAGGAGATTGAAGACCAAACCCTTGACAGTCAAGGTAATGAAGAAAGGAGAACTTGAAGAAAAGGGTAAGGAGAAAAAAAAGGTGAATCTGGAAAGGAAGGAGGAGATTAAAGACCAAACCCTTGACAATCAGGGTAACGAAGAAGAGATTCAGGAAGAGGATAAGGAGGAAACACCCGTGATAGAAGAGGAAACTCAAGAGATAAATGAGGAGGATATGGTGAATGAGAAAGATGAACATGGGAATAAGTAGGACACCTAGATAAATGAGGAGGAAACACCCTCGAATGATGACGATGATAATAGGGGAAATGAAGCCGGCAATCAAGAGGTGGAAAAATAAGAAGAAGAAAAAGAGGGAGATGACAAGGAGGATAAAAATGAGGAAATGAATGATGTTAAGGAAAAGGAGGAGCAGATAGAGAAGCCAAATTTGAAGGCTGGAAATAGGAAAAAGAAAAGACAAAGAACATACCCTAATCACAAAACTATGGTAGGGTTTGATATCGATGATAGAATTCCTAAAAGCAAGGAGGATCACGGGGCAAGCATGGAGAACTGGCTCAGTGAGGAAATGAAGGCCATGAAGCAACACCTGAATGAAATAAAAAAAGCTATGGAGCCCTTCAAAACCAAGCTGGAAGAAATGGAGAAGGACCTACTGATTAAGGTAAAAAACAACAACAGTGATGAGGAGATCACATCCAAAGTCAATGCTCTTGTGGAAGAAAAGCTGAAAGACATGAAAAAGAAAATCAGCCACAATAGGCATATGATAAGTATTATTCTCAAGCATAGTAATGTAGGGCTTCAAGTCTCTGTCCAAAATCTCAAAGCGTTATATGCTTACTTGGAGAGTAGTCTACTAGAAAATACTACTATTACTATAGATGACAAAGCTAGAAGCTCGGGCCCAGGGACCAGAACCTGAAGTGGCATTAAAAGGAAAGTTCCAGAGATTCCAAAAGAGATGAAAGCGTTGAAGGATTCCATTGATAAAATGGAAGAAATGCAGAAAGAGGTTGAGGAAGCCTATGAAAGTATGATGTAGTTTTTATCTGTGCTGGAAACTTTGCTGGAAGTTGTGCTGGAAACTGTGCGTCTTTTTGGCAGTTTTTTCTTTTTCTTTTTTTGGGTATTGGGTGTTCATTGGGGTCCTTTTTGTTTGTAGCCGGCTATCTATGTGTGTATGGGATGTTGATTCTTATCTCTAGTAATCAATTGTAAAAGGTTTCGGGGTCCTTTCAAAACCTATTTTTACCTTAATAAAAAACTTACATAATTCTACATCATGGAACCCTCAGGATTTGTAATCTGTAAATGAGTTTCATTTATGAGTATGTATTGTCTTATGTTATATTGCTTCCACATTTTTATTCTTTATCAATTGTAACTCTTAAATTTATTTTTTCTGCAAAATTAGTTACATGTTTTAGGTTAATCTCTCTTGGGTTCCCTGTCGGGGCATTACATCTGGTATCAGAGACTGAGTTTCTACACTGGGAACTCTTTGAATTTTGTATGCCCATTAGGTGTCTATTAGTTAAAATTGAAACAAAAAAATAGACACATAACTCTTTTATATTTGAGAACTTTTGTATTGCAGCTACATTATGTGTTGATTATCTCTTATCTTATTTGAGACGTGGCTTTGTCTATTGGTTGTCATAGGTGAAATACCTATCGAGGCTCGATTAGTATCTAGAACCTGTGGTAACACAATGAGATCTCTAGTTACAATTGTTGATCATAAAGTTGGTGATTTTCTATGTGAGTGTTTTTTTTGTGAGTTAGTAGTTAGCTTGCTTGTTGTGTCCCTTGTATGGTTTGTGGATGCTTTACGATCATGTTTGAGTTGCCTCATTTGACGTAGCATGATATTTGATGAGTTTTTTTGTTTAGAGTTTATGTGACTCTCCTTAATGTAAGTTTCCTAGTTTGAGGGACTCCTTGTATCATGATCCTTAATCTTTCAAGCATTTTATATTCTTTGAGCGATCCTATTCTTTATGTCCCTAGTGGTATGATATTATTGTTTATTTAATGGATATAATTCTATGTTATTGATTAGGTCCTATTTAAGTGTTGCATACTACATTGTGTGTGTCATGATCAGATTTGAAAGGATACAATTAATTATGACATTAGGAAATAATTTATAATATTTTCATTTATAATTAAATATATTGTGCATAATTTGAAATAATATATCATGTAAGATATGCATTTATAAGATTACGATCTTTCTTTCTTCATAATAGATCAAATTGGGTCAAGGACCCATGTCTCCAATTTAATTATGATTTGTAGTCTTAAGAGAACCATGGTATCTTACGAGCCATCTTAAAACACTTTTCAAAAATTGATTAGTTACGTTGCATTAGATGCATCTTACCTTGGTGGAATCGTCATTCTCTTTCCTTGTTAATTTGTAACCTGTGTCAAGATGCTAAAGGTTGGTCTTAGATCCTTAGTGCTAATATAGAAATTGATCATCTTGTTGGGTTGTCCTGATAATTATGAGAGCCACAATCAGTTTTTTTTTTGTGATAGTAAGTGTGTTGTGAGCCTATGCATTCCCTTATGAGGATATTCTAGTTGTATATGAGTATTGACCATTAATGTTTGTGGAAATGGATTAGGACATTTGAGTTAGAAACATGTTGTACCTTAGGGACAACCTTCTATATTTTACCCATGTAACCATAATTCTTTTTATTTTTTATTAGGAGTTACCTTGTGTGTAACCAATATGTACCATACTATACTCAAGTTTTATAAATTCTGTAATTCTATTGGTCCTTTCCAAAACTAAGTTTGTAGGTAATCCTATTGAAGGATCATGAAAGAGTCTTGTATTAACCTTACATATGTTTGAGCTCAGGTGATAGTATCCCAACATCAATTGTGTCTACCTATGAATGTGGTATGATTCCTCCATCATGTATACTATCATGCATTAGGAAATCAAATAACTGTAATGAAATGACAAATGTTTGCAAGTAGAACATATAGTTGCATATGATTACATAAAAGATGAATTTAACAAAGCATAAATGATTTATCTATCTATTGTGTTTGGGTACATTCTCTAATGCGTCTAGTATATTGGATCCCTGGATGTCATGAAGCGGTTACTCCCTTGATGTGGCTGATACTAGTCACTCTGTTATGTGAAATGTTTTATGGTTGGCAATTTATTTTGTTATCAATGAATTGTTTGTGTTGTGTGTCGGCTAGCATTGAATTTTTGAACTTTCTTATGCCTGGATTAGTCACTCGACTCTCTTTTCACTACCTATTTTGTGGCATTGGTCACACTTGATTTACTATTGAAATCAGTGCACTATTTTTGTTGAACTTTGTATTCTCCCGCTTGGGTTTTTCCTTTTTAAAATTTTGAGGTGACTATTATGAGTGTTTGTTATTGTTGGACCTGTTTTGTGATAAGTATTGTTTCTATCATGTTCATTTTGGACCCATGATAGTATGTGTAAGGGAGGACAACACAAAGATTGTACTATGTTTTTATGTAAAAAAAATGAAATGCTTTGTGTATCATATATGTTTACATAGTTTTGCATTAACTAGGATTGCATAAAATTTTCAATTTACTATTTAATTTACTATTCAATATAAATGCAAGTGTGTACTCTATGCAATTAGTTAGTAGATATCTTCCATGATGTTGAATTATTAGAAGATCTTGATCTTTTTGAAAATATGTTAGGGTGATGAGTGATAGATAAATGTGAACTTTATTTTATCTATTAGCTAGAATTATGTTGTAAATGCTATTCTTAGTGAATGTTTAGGCATGTCTTTGTGAGAATAGATAAATGGAGTGTTTTGTAATAGTTCTTGTGTGAAGTGTGATTGAGTGATAGTTATGTCCATAAACTCTGCTCATAGAGATTATAAAAAAAGTGACCCCTTCTTGTTTGTTCCTATTTAGTGGTGCTTTAGCACCTGATATTTACTTATCTACATATATTTATATAGATTTAATAGCTTGGTTGAATTGATATCCTCTTGAGATTACTCAATAGAGTATGGCGGTTGTTGAAAGGAGATTTTATTAGTGGAATTGACCTTTCCATTAGCTTGGTTTGGTCGCAAGGGAATTGCGATGATAGCTGTGTGGATTTGTATTATTATTTATGTGACATTTGTAGATAGTATATTTTGTCTTTCAATTTACCATAGTTGTAGTTGATGGCTTTAAGGAGTAAGCCTAAATTAAGGGGGGGGGGGAGGATGTAATACTCACCCCTCCGCTACCATTTTAGTTTAGGATGCCAAACTCCTTTAGACCACTTTTCATGTGCATGTTAGATCTTTAGTTGCAATTCAATTAGTTTTAATGTTATTACAATACCTATGGATGATGCAGAAGATTGATACTTTGAGTATTTGATTTATATCATGATGTTAGATAGATGATGATGATTATTTGCATATGTTAGGATGATTTTACTCACCCCATGCTTGCATGTGTATGGTTGGCATATATCTTTTACATTACCGTGTGGCGTGTTTATCTTACATTTCTATATGACGTGTCTGATATGGTAGAGAACAAAGACATAGTTACTTGCATTGTGAGATCCACACATTCAGCTGATCCCTATCATTGTCTGTTATTTATACACTGTGTACATGCTCAAATTTGTGATGCAGGATTGTAGGTACCAGGAATTGACTTCCCTGAATTATCAGGATGAGAGTGCCTTATCACAATATCTCAATGGTAAGAGAGAGGAGATAATAAACAGGTCCAAATCCCAACTTAAGCCATTATTGTCCCGAAACAATGGACAAGTATCTTATTTCCTACCTTCCAAATTCGTCAAGGTGACATCATTCATGAACCTTTCCTTTTGTGCTTGTTTGTGGTATTTTTGGTTTCAGTCAGTTTAGTTGTCATGTTGTCTTGTCGTGTGATTGATGCAATTTCTTTATTAGTTGGTTGAGTGATTTATTAAATTAATTATGTAATTAGATAATTAAATCTTATTAAATTTGGATATATTAAATATGATGTTATTTAATTAATGAAAAGTAATTAAATACACGTGTTAATTAAAAAGACTTAATTAAAAAATCTAGTTTTGGGAATAAATGATTTAATTAATTATTAAATCCAAAATTGAGGTTTAAAAGTACAATTAATGAATTGATATTTTATTATCAATTTGCATGTTATTAATATGCTAAAAATATTATTTATTAATTAAATAATATTATGCAATTAAAGCTGCACATTCTTTTATTAAAATAAAAATATAAATTTAAAGTAAAAAGCTGAGTTAATTGGCTAAATTGGAAAAATGCTTATAATTATTTTTTAGTAAAATTAATTCTTTTTACTCAATTTCAAGTTGAGTTCTATTTTTTCTGATTTTTTTCTAATTTGAGTAATTAGTTGAGTTCGCTTTTAGGGTTGCATAAGTTTTGGAAACCATAGGTTGAGTAAGTTTTCTTTATCAAGTTTCTTTTTGCCATTATTGCACAAAGAGGCTGCACAAATTTTAATAGGTTTTGGCTCTGGATTTGGATTGAAAGAAATTGTGAAAGCTTAGGATTTATAGGGTTTTGGATTGTTCTTCGTGGCTTCTGTCAACTGGTGGTTTTAGGTAGGGTTTGAATCCTTAATTTTAGTACTCAGATCCCCGTCTTCTACGTGTCTGAAATACTGAAATCTCCTTGTATGAAATTCATTATCTGCTTCGTGTTTGTCAAATCTTAGGATATGGTTATTGGTATGAATATGTGATTTTGGTTTTCCTGTTTGCATGTCACATCTGTTTTTGGGTAGATGGAGTTTCATTAGAAAATAGAAAATTGTGGTTTCCAAATTAGATAATGGGGTTTTTAGATCCGTGATCAAAACAGCCAGAATTATGTTTGAAAATAAAAAAAACTTGGAATTGATTCAATTAGGGTTTGAACCTTGTTAAAACCCTTGATATTAAATCATACAATTTTGATAGAAATTGTTTGGGATATTCAATTTTAAATATGAGTTTTAAAAATTAAATGAGTTTGTTATACAAAATTGGAAAAGTATATATTTGGTTCTAGAAATATAAATATATATAAATAAATAAATAAATATCTTTTCAAAAATTCAAATAAATAAATAAATATATATATTCATCTTGCTGGTTCTGTTAAAAGAAAAGTATAGTAAACACAATTTAGTAAATAAATTAAAAAAAGAGAAGTTATTTTTATTTTAAAAATAAAAATTATTATAAAAAAACTAAAAAAAACTTTTTATTTATTGGGGATCATGGGTGGCGGGCCATCACTTCCTCGCTCCCCACAGCCGACACGACAGGAGCTGCCAGCACGACAGGTACTGCTGGCAAGGCAACCAACGCGCACAATAGGCACTGCCGACACGACAGTACTTCTGTCATGACTGACAGGGATCACCGACCACCTTAAAGGCAGGGGTGGTGGGGCAGATCAGATCCCCTCATTAATGTTTTATTATTTTTTATTTTAAAAGTAAAGGTTTTTTAATAAATTAAATGAATTTAGTTTTTTTATATGTATTTATGTTTTGTTTAATTTTTTTTATAAAAGTTAATTTAATTTAGTATATATATTTTTTGATATTAATATTTATTAATTGTAATTATTAATATTTGGTAATTAAATTTATTAATATTAATAGTTATTATTTAATAATATTAATATTTATGTTAGTTACTTATGTTGTAATTATATTATGTTTTAGTAATTATCTTTAAATTAATTTATATAGGGAGTTTTTATAAATTAATTTATAAGAGGCTAATTATATCAATTTTTATTTAAATGTAATTATATTGTTGTTTAGTAGTTATAATCTATAAATTAATCTATATAAAGAGTTTTATAAATTGATTTATAGAAGATAAATTGATAATTTGTTAAATGAATTAGTATCTACAGTTAACCAATGATGAAGGTCGGTTTGGGTAGAATTATGCCCTAGGATGGATTTTGTTCTTTTGAGACTTGAATTATTTTATGGATCTATTCTTGTGCACTTTGGGTTTATATTGTGGAATATTTATAACCATTCTTATATCATCGATTGGTTATTGTATACCTATGTTGCTTATGTGGCGTGTTCTCAAAGTCTCTGATCATTATGTTAATTAATCACGAAAAGGTGACGATCACTTTTGTGTTGAGTCCTAATTAACTTGGTCACCTTGTTTCTATTGTTATGGTGGTTCAGTGTTCTGAATAATTATCTTGTGGATTATTTTACTCCATGTTTGGAGATGGGTTCTTGTGATTTTTTGATGATCATTGATCTTGTGATGTGATACGTGAATTTGCATTGTTCTGTTGAGATGTCCAGTATGGGATGAACAGTTTGGATCCTTGTATAGGGTGATCTGTTATTTGTTATGCTCCAACATTTTCCTTGGTGATTATCTTAATTTATGATTTATGAGAAGTCCTCATGGTTTTGTTTTTTTACTTTCTTTTGGTTCTTTTGGTTGGAGAATTAGGGTAGGTTATCTAGCTGTGTAGTAGGGTGTGGTTTGTAATAAGTGTTGGGGCCCACACGTGGCAGCTAGGATCACTTATTTTAAGTTTTTCTTAAGAAAGTGATAACATAATACATAATTGGGGTTTAAAATTAATTAATAAGATAAGGTACCTCACCCATGCTTGAGCGCTTGTATAGGCTAAGATGGAGGATGAGACGATGTTTGCAGCCTTGCGAGGTGTGTGTCTAGCATAGTTAATAGCTTCATCTGTTTGAGGAGTCATTGATACTGTATATGGTGACTTAAGTGCCAGGGTCCCGAGAGACTACCAGGACAAGACTTAAGGGTTAGTCGTATATGATGAAACCTTTATATACATAGTCTAGGTTTGCTACGTGTGTCGGTTGCCTCTAGATTAGTGAGTATACCTTGCAGCATGATTAGTACACATTGAATTAGAAATATATAAGGATCCCCTTTCTTAGATGATCTTGGTTTCCTGTTATGTTATCCAAGTGGGGCCTATTTTTATCTCCTCAACACGGTGAGAGTGGACCTTTGGTTCCACTCAGATGAGTGGTAGTGATTCTTATTACCATTGAGATTCAACAATCGTGACTTTATGCTTGGATGATCCTTGGTTATAGTTGTACCTTCTTGTTATTCATTGTAGGAAAATTTCTCTTATCTTTCTTATTTTGTATCCTTGTATCCTTGTATCAGTTGTGACATTCTTGGATTATTGTATTATACTTCATATTGAGTTTTTTCACATACCTTGCGACTTGTGCAGTGGATGTTGGATCATTATGATATCATTTGTATCTAGGTTTCATTTATGAGATGATTTTATTGTTATTCATTTACATTATGTGAAGACTTATATTGTTTAATTTCTTTTTAGTAGATTAGTTAACTTACGTAATTCTATGCCATGGAACCCTCAGGATTTGTAATCTGTAAATGAGCTGCATTTATGAGTATGTATTGTCTTATGTTATATTTCTTTCATATTGCTATTCTTTATCAATTGTAACTCTTAAAAAAAATTGTTCTGCAAACTTAGTAACATGTTTTAGGTTAATCTATCGTGGGTTCCTTGACAGGGCATTACACAATGAAGAGAATTTGAAACACATAGACCAAGCCTTGAGGAGGCTTCATGAACACAAGTTGATGATAAATCTAGAAATATGTGTTTTTATGTAGGAAGAACTAACATTTCTTGGTTTTGTCATTTGAAAAGGCACTCTTAATATGGATCTTGAAAATGTGTAAGCCATACTCAACTGGCCACCTCCCAAGACACCTAGTGATGTGAAGAGTTTCTATGGTCTAGCCACCTTTTATAGAAAGTTCATAAAGAGCTTCAATCATACACACACACCTATATTGTACACCATTAAAGGAGGTAAAAAGGTAAATTTCTCTTGGACTAAAGAAGCCAATAAAGCTTTTGAGTATCTCAAATCTAGAGTGACACAATTTCCCATCCTAGTTCTTCCTAATTTTAACAAGGTGTTTATTGTTTAAACTGATGCAAGTAATTTGGCAATAAAGGTAGTGTGAGGTCCTGCCCTGACCTGTCCTAGTTTGACTTTCATTTTGACACTTGACTCATCAGGATGATATTTTGAGTATTGACATTATGGTTTATGCATGCCGTCTTTTGGACCTTATGAGTAGCTTGTTACAGGTTTTGTTGATGATCACAGTTACCGTACTCTTTATATCTATACACATGCTTATTTTGATACCTTGATCTTTCATGATATATGTATTCAGCTTTGTTCTATTATCTTTGATATTATGTCCATTAATGAAATCATGGTTCTAGAATATGATGCTAACACTTGCTTCTGCTAATATGTAATGTTATATGATGTAGACGTATACACATGTATATTGTTTAGAAGATGTTA
>MU226023.1:4515461-4561670 GCA_018584345.1 Thuja plicata
TCTTTTTATGAAAGTTGTATTTTGGTAAAATATTTAATTGAGATATAAAAAAATTTAAGACACTCTTTAGGGAGTTTATCGCTACAGTATTATTGCTTTTATCAAGATTAAGTTAATTAGAATTTTAGATTTAATTTAAGTTCTCTATTGTAATAACCATTCATATCCTTCCTTTTCATAAGAGTCCTTTAACGATGTAATAATATTTTAAAGGTGTTTCCGCGCAAGCGAGTTTACGTCCCCGGGGCTTTGCATCATTGGACTTGAGATGAAAATTGTTGATTAATTTTCGTTGTCATAGTTGTTCAAAAAAAAAAAAAAATTTTAGTTGTGTTTTTGCCTAGATTATTTTGGGCATTACAGGTAGTGATTGGTTAAGATGGTAGGCGTGTAGCTTTGTTTTCATAAAAGTTGAATGAATCTAAAAAGTACTCTACCTATGATCTTGAATTGTATGCAATCATTCAAGCCTTGAAAAAGTAGAGACACTATCTCTTGCCCAAAGAATTTGTTGTTTATACAGATAATCATGCTTTAAGATTTTTGAATGGACATGATAAACTAAGTTGCAAGAACATGAAGTGGGTAGAGAAACTACAAGCTTATACCTTTACAATCAAGCACAAAAGGGCCAAAAAAATAATATTGCAGATGCCTTAAGTAGAAGGATAGCTTTGGTATAGGAAATCCAACTTTAGAACATTGGTATAGATTCCTTAAAGGATATATGTGTAGGAGACACATTTGGTGAAGCATATCAGGTTTGCACTAAACTAATGGATGCATATCACATTGTTTTTTCAGTTTTTTTGATCCAAAATGGTTTTTTATTCAAAGGGGGAGAATTATATATTCCTAGATGCTCCATGAGGGAAAACATAATAAAATAGAATCACCGTGGGAACATAAGTGAACACTTTGGGTTAGCTAAAACCCTTGAACTGTTAGAAGAAACTAATTTTGGCCTAAGATAAAGACTGAAATTAGGAAAGTTGTGGCTCAGACTTGTGTCATTTGTCAAAGAGCCAAGGGTATGGCTACTAATCAGGGACTGTATCAACCCCTTATTATCCCAACCAGACCATTGGAGAGCATAATCATGAATTTCATAATGAGTCTTCCAAGAACCAAGCATGGATTTGATAATGTTTTTTTGGTGGTTGATAGATTCAGTAAAATGGATCATTTTATACCCTATAAGAGTACTCATGATGCATCTCACATTGCTAATGTTTCCTTGAAAGAAGTAGTCAGGATTCATGGATTACCACTCACCATTATTTCAGACAGGGATGTGAAGTTTGAAGGTAATTTTTTGAGGAATATTTGGAAGAAGATTGACACAAACTTATCCTTCAATTCACCCTACCATCCCCAAACAGATGGTCAGACTGAAGCGGTCAACATATCACTTGGAAAAATTCTAATATGTCTAACAAAGCAATACAAATAATCATGAGATATTGTGTTTCCAAGCCAATCATGTAGTCAATAATTCTATAAATAGATCCACAGGGAAAACACCATTTAGAGTCATCTATGGACTGCACCCTAAAGGCATAATGGAACTTAGGGACATGTCTAATGATGAAAATGTTAGTGTAGAAGGTGAGGAATTGGCATAATTGATCAGACAAGTGCATGAACAAGTGAAAGTTTCCCTGTAATAGAATACTAGAAAGTACAAACAACAAGCAAATCAAAAGAGAAGGGAAATTCACTTTTAGATTGGAGATAAAGAATGGGCATATCTCCAAAAAGGAAAAATTACTAAAGGTGGAAACTCCAAGTTGCATATGAGGAAAATAGGCCCATGCACCATTCATAAAAAGTTTGGTGAAAATGCATATGAAATCACCCTATCTCATACAATTGCCATTTCTCCTATTTTTAATATCTCTAATCTTACCACTTACAAAGGTGATGCAGCTACTAATAATTATTTGCAAGAACTATTGGAATTAATGGGAAGTAGTACTGGGAGGGGAGGGGTGAATCAGTACCTCTAAAACTTTTAACACCTTTCACAATTCATTAATGGTAATCATTCATTACTGCATTACCGACCATTACTGTTGTTCTTTCTTATGCATGTATTGTTCATTTATAATCTTTAATAGTTTGCAACATTCATAGAAACATTCATAAAAATGATAAACACATAACACAAGATATGGCATCGTAGAAAACTCCTGTTAGGAAGTAAAAACTACGGTGGGGATGAAACCCAAAAAACTTCACTATCTGCAGAATGGAAGGGAGCCGGGTAAGGCTTATAATTTGATCACTTCTGATGATCTACCCTGTTAGGAGTATTAAGGTGGAGATCTGTTAAGATCTACTCTATTAAGAGCTTTAGCAACACTGATTTAAGTGTGCACTTAGTTATGCGATTTAAAATAGGAGGGTTAAGCCCACCTTTCTTGAAAGGATTTCATTAGTGTACTACACTTGTTAGAATGAGTACAAATGTTGACCTGACTGTATGCAATCTACAATTGCTGATTACAGATCTATTAAAGCTCTTAGAATAAAAATATCACCTTAAGTGATTAATGAATACCTTTTCTCTACTCATCAATAGCCTCTGTTCTATTCTTGAAACTAATTTGATTCTATTTCTGTCCTTCTACTTGAATTCTCTTGTCTGGTCTCTAGATGCTCTCTGTGGCTACTATCTTCATTGAACAACAACTATTCTCAATAGATTGAGCACCCATTTATACAAGTATTTGACCTATCTTGAATTCATGCATTACAATATTAACTCTTAGATCCAAGGTTTACAACTTGACCTTGATCTTTAGTTTGCATATTTTAAATTAGTAAAACTAATTAAAACAATAAGAAATACATTGCTTCCTCTGCACATAATGGATTTAAAAGTAAATCAAGAATCTATAAATACAACTTCAGTGATTTAACTGACATGGAAAGTTAGATCCACTTTTTGTGTGATGTAACTAACTATCAGTTCTCGGTCGTCGGGTTGAAATTGAAGTCTGTCGGCATTCCTTTGTTTGAACTGTTCGTCGGGTTTTCTTTGTCTGCCAGGTTCCTCTCTTTTTTGTTGCGTTGGGTTTCACTTTTGTTACTCATTGGGTTTCCTTTAACATTTTGTCATCACATAACACTTAACAGTGTTTATCGGGTAACCTTGGCATCGGGTAGTGCTATGCCCTATTTGTCGGTGTAGAGTAAACCAATGGTACAGATCATGTTTTTCCTTAAGTATACTAATGAAAAAATATAATTCCTTCAATCTCCCCATTTGACATTAGTATCAAAAACTGATATGTGCATAATACTAAAGTGTTTAGTATGTACACCATGTCTGTATCCTTGTCATCATATGACTCCCCCTAACTGTATGCATTGGTATAGTATAAGTATATATACATTTATACTATACATTCTTTGTTGATTTGCTTTATATGTACATACTATTTCCTTCTTGTATTTTCCCCTTTCTTTTACTATACATATTATTTACTATACATATTATTTCCTCATTTTGACTGAGGTGAGTGAACATATCAATTTCCCCCTTTCTTTGATACTTATGACAAAGATGTACAACTTATAATATGTCAAATTATGACAAAAGTGTGCAAATTACAATGTGTTAAGTATATTGGAATGGGTTGTCTTGATATATTCTTGCATTTTCTCCCATTTTTCTTTCAGTTGTTCTAGTGCCATGTGTTGTAGCTCTAGCCTCACATGCATATCATAAATGTTGTCTAGGACAAACATTTTCAGGGTGGCAATTAGTGTATTTTCTTATGTCACATGTTGTTGTAGGAGTGTAAGTGTCAGTAAGAGCTTAGCTTGGAGCTCATTTAACTCATATCTGTACTTCATCTTTGCAAACTGTATGTCCTATCTCTGTTTCCTAGCCTGTTTGATTTTCTCATCGTGCAATTTAATTGCTTCTTCAGTATTGGTGAGACTTTGTGCACTGGACTTAAGATCGTCATCAATTTGTGCTATCTTATCGGTATACTCTTGAGTGAGTTGATCTAGAGTACACAATTTCTATATTAATGTAATAGCTTCTGAGATGATTGGATCAATTTTACTTACCAATTCAGATAGCTTAACCTTTTTCAATGCCACTTCCTAGATTATCTTCTCGGCTAGCTTGAACTCATACTTTTGTTCAAGTCTCTTCCATAACTTTCTCAGCATCAATATTCTGAGATGTTATTGCATCTGTGAGTATTACCAGTTGATCAAGCATTGGAGCTTTTTGATCAATATCTACATCAAGTACAATCTGTTGAAGTATTCCTCTTTCTACTTCCAGTACCTTGGCCTCTTTTGCTACTCTCTTTAGTTGGTCTTGAATGGATTTTCTCTCACAGAGCCTGGCATACTTTGTCAATGCAGTTGGATCCAATGTCCTTGGATCACAAACTGGAATCTCAATGATTTCATCCAGAGTTACTAGATTCTTATGCTTTCCCTTCTTCTTCTTTGAGATTTTTGGGGATGCAGATGTATGAACTACCATAGCTAGTTCATTTGTTCTTTCTAAATTTTTTGGTGAAGGCCTTGTGGAAGATGCTTCTTGTGTTTTCTTCTTAGGCGGAACCTATCAGTTTTGTGAAGATGTCTCTCCTTCAACCTTGGGTGTCTCTGCAGATTTTTCTTCTAATTTCTTCTCCTTCTCATCTTGCTTTGCTTGTTCAACTTTCTCTATTTGTGTGTCCCCTTCTTCCTTTTGTGTTTCCTCTTTATTTTTATCACCAGACTTATTTGTCTGATCATCGGTTGCAGCCTTATCTATAGATGTATCTTTTGCTTTAGCATCACCTTTGTCATTGGGTGTGCTTGTGTCTTCTACTACAGAACCATTATTACCCTCTAAAATATTTATTTCCTTCATTAGGATAGGCATATTTCTTTGAGTGGTTGATTGGGTTGTATCCAGAGTGGTGTCCTGCTCATCGGTTTGATCTTTTTGAGCATTGACATCCTCATCTTTTTGCACTTGTTCTGTAGGGTCTGATTCTTTGGAGTCCATGACTAAAGTGTCCTGCACTTGTTCATCAACAACATTCATATCTTTATCATTTGATGTCTTCAATTCTTGTTGATTTTCTTGATCCTTAAGTGTAATGAATATAACTTCATCTTTCTTCTGCGGATCTTTGTTGGAGTCATAGTTAGTGATATCTTGGATGTCAAGATCATCCATGACTGTGTCTACATTTATAGGCTCATTATCACTTTCATTATTGTCCAGAGAAATGTGCTGAGGACTTGCATTGTCTGTCTCCTCCTCTCTATGAGGTGTGTTGGTGAGAAGCAATTGATTCACACCACTTGTTGACTTTGCCGGTAGATCCAGGAGTTGTCTCCATTTCATTTCAGTCATTTTGTCTAGTTCTATGAATTTTATTTCTAGCACTTTGTATGCCCTTATCTTGGCTACAAATTTTTCTGAGTTCTTCTTGATGATCTCTTTGATTTATTCAATTTTAGATTTGGGAGGCATGCGTATAACTAGTATCCTTTCCCTTGTTCTTTTTTGGTCTATAGAGCATATGACCATTGTTGGTATACCCTGTTACCTAGCTCCTTAGGTAGTTTATTGAAAAATTCACTAGGGGAATAATTTGTACTTGATCATTGACTTAATAACTACCTCTTGTATTTTATTCTAGTCCTCGAGGTTTAGTGTATCCCATTGTCTGATTTTCTTATCAGACATGGTGCTGGATGTAGCAATAATTTCAATAGCTTCATCAACTGTTTGATTCCTGTAGTTCTTCTTTTCCACATCAAGCTCATCATCTTTAGTGTCCACTATGTCAGCCTTTGTTCTAACCAACCTTTTCCTCTTCTTTGGAGGTGTTGTTTTCATAGTTTGTTGCCTTGTTCTCTTAGCTGGCTGCTTCCTCATGTAGGTCCTTACTTGACCTTTCTTAAGAAGTGTAGTATTGGTTGTAGCAGTTTGAATTCTTGTCCTTTACTTATTTTCAGGAGGTGGAGGTGTATCAGATCCAGTCTCCTCAGAATCTAATTTATGTTCTTCTTGTCCCTCACCAATGGTGTCCTGTTCATTAGTTGTCTCTGGTTGCTCTTTTTCCTCCTCTATTACCGATAGAATCTTCTTGAGATTCTTAACCATTTTATCCTTTTTGTTTATAATTTTCTTGATTTCTAGGCCTTGTTTTATCTTTGATTTGGCCTCTTCATAGGTTCCAAATCTTGGTTGCTTGTTATCAACATGCTCATTTATTAATGCCTTAATTGCACTTGTAGATTGATCAATATTGATCTCATAATCCATTGGTGCTAACCAAGCTATCCTTGGTACAACTGGTTTGATATGGGTGAAATCTGTGTCCACCATGAAATATATTTCATCTTTATGTTTTTCTACAAGTTGTTCTAGAATCCTAGTCCTCTCCATCATCTTTTCCTTGAACTCAAGGGAGTATGCAGACATAACAAATTCAAAATTGTCCCCTAGTGACTTAATCAGTTCACTAATATGTTGGGTTACCAGTTTGGTAGTGTCCCATTTTACTTTTCCTATTGAAATAAAGTATTCTTGAAAATAGAAAAAGATACACATGATAAGTGAGCCAAACTTACATGTGTTGGTCTTTGTAGACCTGATTGTCTGCATGTTCTCATCAAGTTATTTTAGTAGGATCTCATACAGATCCATCTAAATTCCTTTAGTCACTATCTTGTAAGTTATGCTTACTGATGTTGCAGAAATGTTGTTCATTTTGCTTGCTTGAAAAATCTTATACCCAATTACACATGCACCAAATTTTAGTTCTTCATCGGTGATTGTGTTCACTTTGAGACCTCTATTGTCTCCTTATGCATTGGTGAGTTTTACAACTTCTTTCATGGAGGGATGCTTGTGTTCCCTAGGTTTGTCAGTTATCAGATAACCAATGACAGCGTGAAGAACATCCTTGGTTATTTTCTTGGGTTGGTCTAGCCATAGCTTCTTGTCATGCATTCTGCTCAAGACTAACCTTATCCATTCTATTTTGAATTCCCTCGGGAAATGTAGGCCATTATTTAACCCTTTAACTTCCAAGTGTTTGTGCTCTTCCTTCAGTTTTCCTTCGGCATCACAAAGCTTCTTGTAAGCTTTATCCATTTCAAAATCACCTATCTCTGGGATCTTGTAGTGAATATAAGACCCAACGTATTCTATGAGAAAAACCCTAGATTGTATTTTTGAAAATGCGTCGGTTTCATCAGGTTTCGATGCAATTTCCAGGGATATCTTATACTTGGGCTCTACACATGTACTATTCTTGATCAGTTTAACCACATTCCTCTTATCATTCTTGATTTTAGTAGTTCTTGAGGTGGTTGCCATCATTTTTCAAGTTTTAGGGTATACTGGAAATTTAGGGCTTTCTTGAAAAATAATGACATAGATCTTTCAGTGCCTTCAATACTTACTTCAATCCATAATAGTGGTGAAATATATGTTTACTATGTGCTTAGATTGATCTGAGGATGCTCTGCTTTCTGCTCTTTAATCGCTCTATTTTTTGCTCTGCTTTCTCTTCAAATCATGGGTACAAAATGATTTGTCCCGTCGACTATTTATAGAATTTTTTCCCTAAGTCTTTGTAATAAATGCTCAACAATTCATCAGGACATGAAGACGGGTTTCATTAGGAAGACTTTCCAAAACATCGTCGGTGAAGTTGAGTAGCTTCGGGATAGTTGTTAACAATGTTTCTTGTACCAACAGATATCAATATTCTATAGTGACAACTTGTAACTTTCCTTTCTTACCGATGGGTGTCGGGTTATATTGACAACTTAGCCACTTTGTGTGTTGATCAATAATTTATGGTAAGTGTAGAACAACTTATCTACTTGTTCATCGATGATTTTTGGTATGTGTATATCGACGGGGTTGATTTATCAGAATTGTAACAAGTAACATAATATGCATCCTTATTCATGCAGATTTTGAATATCTATCAATTGTATAATGGAACTAATGTAAAATATGACTTGGTATAGTGCAGTTCCATACTTACTTGTTTAGCTTAAGTGGGGTTGATGATGTCATAAGATCCATTGGATGGGGTGTCACCATTTTCATTTCTTGGCCCAGATTCATCATTGCTTGAAGCTTTTATCCACATTTTATCTCTTTCCCTCCAGATATCTTCAATGGTGTTTCCATTGGGATATGTGCTTGTCTCTGTCAATTGGTCTTTGCAATCTTTCTTGAGGTGACCAACTTTATGACAGTGCAAGCATGCCATTCCAGGGTTTGACCAGCCTCTAGACCTTTTGGTCAATGCTCTCATGCGATGTGACCATATCTACCACATGCTGTATAGTTTGTCCATGTAGTGTAATCCCATGTATATTGATTACCTATTCTCTTTGGTTGATAATGAATATTTTGACCTTTAGGCTTCCATGCTTTCCTTTTCTTTTTATAGCATTCTTTAGATGTGTGCCCATTCATCTTGCATGTAGGACAGTATTTGTCCATGTAGGTTTTCTTCTTTGGCTGTTCTATCTTAGTCTTGCATTCATAAGCCTTATGTCCTTTCTTGTTACATTTATAACAGAATCCTATGAATGTAGGTTTAGATCTAGGAATACCTTTCATCTTACCTCGACATACATTTGATGTGTTCCCTTTCTTTCCACAGTGCTTGCATGTTAGCTTTCTTGGTCTTTGATTTTCATAGACATTCTTTGATTTTTCTTGATTGGATGATTCTCCATTTTCGGTAAAGCCTATACTATTCTTGTTGTTGACTCTTCGTTGTCCTTCAAGAAAGTCATCCATTATTTTATTTCTCTCTTCATTCTTTTTGATAATCTCATTATGCTTTTTCTGAATTCTAACCTCACATTTTAGCTTTTCATTCTCTTCTCTTAGTTCACCGTTAATCTATATTCTTTCAATGAGTTCCACATTTATTCTGTTTGCTTCTTGACTCATAAGAATAATATGATTTTTAAGATCATGGTGATGCTCAACATGTCTTTGAATTTCTAATTCCTTTTCGTGTAGTTTCTTTATAATCTTCCTTCTATCATCAATAGCAAGTGTTCTTTCTATTTCAGCTTGTCTATCAGAACTCATCACATCAATCATTCTTACTATCTGGTTCTCTTGACCAATTTGCAGCATCTTTATTTGCTCTATCAGATGTTGATTGATCTCCTTTAGATTTGTGATGTTCTCTTCTGATGTATCTAATGTATTACTTGCATTTGATCCTGAGGATTCAAAGAAATCTTGAATCTCTTCTTCTTGATAATATTTTTCATTGTTCCGGGTACCCATACCTTTCCTTTCATCTAGCATCTCTCTCATCTTGATTCTAGCTTCTTTATACTGTTCATAGAACATCTGCATCTTAAGCTTTTTGTTCTCAATATTCTTATCAAGTTTGCAATTCTCTATTGTATGATATTTTCTCTTAAGCCTTTAAGCTTTCCAAGAAGAGACTTAGCTCTGATACCAATTGTTTGAATTAATGGGAAGTATTATTGAGAGGGGAGGGGTGAATTAGTACCTCTAAAATTTTTAACACCTTTCACAATTCATCATTGGTAATCATTCTTTACTGCATTACCGACCATTACTATTGTTCTTTCTTATACATGTATTGTTCATTCACAATCTTTAATAGTTTACAACATTCATAGAAACATTCATGAAAATGATAAACACATAACACAAGATATGGAATCACAGAAAAATCCTGTTAGGAAGTAAAAACTGCGGTGGGGTTGGCACCCACAAAACTTCACTATCTGCATAATGGAAGGGAGCCGGTTAAGGCTTACAATTTGATCACTTATGATGATATACCCTATTAGGAGTGTTGAGGTGGAGACCTGTTAAGATCTACTCTGTTAAGAGCTTTAACAACACTGATTTAAGTGTGCACTCAATTATGAGATTTATAATAGGACGGTTAAGCCCACCTTTCTTGAAAGGATTTCATTAGTGCACTACACTTGTTAGAATGAGTACAAATGTTGACCTGACTGTATGCAATCTACAATTGCTGATTATAGATCTATTAAAGCTCTTAGAATAACAATATCACCTTAAGTGATTGATGAATACCTTTTCTCTGCTCATCGGTAGCCTCTGTTCTATTCTTGAAAATGATTTGATTCTATTTCTGTCCTTCTGCTTGAATTCTCTTGTCTGGTCTCTAGATGCTATCTGTGGCTACTATCTTCATTGAACAACAACTATTATCAATAGATTGAGAACTTATTTATACAAGTATTTGACCTATCTTGAAATCATGCATTACAATGTTAACTCTTAGATCCAAGGTTTACAACTTGACCTTGATCTTTAGTTTGCATGTTTTAAATCAGTAAAGCTAATTAAAACAATAAGAAATACATTGCTTCCTCTACACATAATGGATTTAAAGGTAAATCAAGAAGCTATAAATACAATTTCAGTGATTTAACTGACATGGAAAGTCAGATCCACTTTTTGCGGGATGTAACTGACTATCAGTTCTTGGTCATCGGGTTGATCTTGAAGTCTGTCGGCGTTCCTTTGTTTGAACTATTCATAAGGTTCTCTTTGTCTGTTAGGTTCCTCTCTTTGCTGTTCCATTGGGTTGCACTTTTGTTACTCATCAGGTTTCCTTTAACATTTTGTCATCGGATAACACTTAACAGTGTTTATCGAGTAACCTTGGCATCGGGTAGTGCCGTGCGTTGTCTGTCAGTGTAGAGTAAACCAATGGTGCAGATCTTGTTTTTCCTTAAGTATACTGATGGAAAAATGTAATGCCTTCAAGAATAAGAACAAGAACAAGTGGAGTGGATCAAAGATTTACCTCCTAGTGAGCCTATGAGATTGGAGAAGATTATTTAAACCAAGGTGATAAAACAAAAAAGGAGACACTTAAAAATAGTACTTGGTGAAGTGGAAAGGGCTACCTAATGTTGATGCCACTTGGATGGATGAGAAGGCTATTGCACAACATGGAACCACATTGGACACGCTCATCTCAAGTAGAACTCAAGTTTTTCTCACTAGAGGACTATGGTGAAGGATAAACTATGATCTCAAAGTACACTCTTTGAATTCCTTGAGGGTACTTAATAATGGAACAATAGATGTAGGTTTTTTGTGGTCCTTGGGACCCTTTCTTTGTAATAAGGACCACTTTGTAAGACTAGTTGCCACAAGGTATTATTATAAACCTTGGGGTCAAACTTGTTCAAAGGTCCAAAATTTTTCTTCTACATTGGTTTTGAGTTTTTGGGATGGTTTTGGGTGTTCCTAAACCATCTAGGGTCCTAATAGGTCCTAGGGAGCAAGGTTGAGCAACTTTGCAACAAAATTTGTCAAAATTGCAAAAGTTGCTTGACAACTTTCACAATCTTGTTTGCAAAATTGTCATACCTACCATCTAATGGCTCCAAGATTTGAAAATTGGTTATGGATATTGTATTAGGGGTATATATGTTCATTATTTTTTAACATTAAGAATTTTTTCACGCATACAACAATTGGTGGCAAAATTGAATAAATAAAATACTATTTTCTAGAACTATCTCTTTTTTTTCGTACTGTATGACTGCTTTGTGATTGAAAGGTATTGGTTTTCTCCATGGTTGTTTGGTATAATATTTTTTTTCCTCAAATTAAATTGGTCTGAATAATTTTGGTGGAAGATAAAGGGGGAAATCTATTATTTGGTTAAGATTGATTCATAAACCCTCACTTCATTAGGGTTTTGAAGAGATGTTCCCCTAAATTACACATCCAATATGGGATTCTCATGGCCCTTGGTGAAATTTAAGTAGGGGTAAGGTTATTGATGATTACAAGAGGATAGAGAAGGATGATGATGCAAAGTGGGCAACTGGAAGCCTCTAAGTGACGCAAATAGGGTAATGTACCCCAAAATTACTTGATCCAGAGCCAAAGTGCTTCACACTTATCACAAGTGTGGGAAAAGGACTTGGTTAGGCTATCACAACATAAAAACCCAAAGGGGAAACCTAATCACTAGGTTCTACCAATCCTACCACACCAACTACCAAGAGTGGCTTCAGGAGCACTTGACTCTTAACAATACCCCCAAAATGACTTAAGGGACTAGGGGTGACCTATTATCATAGGTGGGGTCTATTGAGGTCCCTAAAATTTAGTTCCAATGGTTCTTTCACTCAAATACAATCCATATGACATGGTTGCTTCACAAACCCAAGACTATGCTTGTAGCCTTTTTCAGAAGGAAAATTGACCTTAACTGAGATTCTTACACATAACCCCCTTAAAAAATTAGGTATTCAAGGAACCTTTATGGACTAAGAACTTGGAATTAAGCCCTAAAACATGGAAATGAGAAAGAGACAGGAAAATACACAAAATTGCTTCTATAATTAGGGCTAATTAGGCCTCCATTTACACTAGAGGTACCTTTAGGATGAATCCAAATATTAAACCAATTATTGGATCATGTGAATATGTATAAAATGGCCTCTTCCTCCAATTCATAGCCTCTGATCAAATCCCAAGTGAGAGTTATGACTGCTGTCCTAATTTTGGATGGGTGCATGCATAAGGATATACACCTAGGGCATCACTTCAACTCCATCTCCCTGCATTTTGAAGAACCTATCTTTCATAATATTAAAGAGAATGATACAATCAAGCTTTCCACTAAGGGTCATTAAATTCGCATGGTGGAAAGTTGAAATACACTTAATTCTCTTAAAAACCCTGAATTAGGGCCTACAATCCAGGCAGTGAGTTTGTAAATTCAATAAATTTCAACCCAAAATTGATCAACAGATGAGAACAAATGAAAACAAAGGAATATTAACAACACTAAACCTTGGTGTCAGACTTTCATGTCCTTCTGTCTGTACCCGACCGTACACAATGACTGTTTCTCGGGAATGCAAGAAAAATGGTTATCTTTATTAATTTTCAAATGCCAAATTACATGATTAGCCTACCACCCGCTTGAAAGGGATATTTTAGGAACTCCCAATGGTTACATGACAAGTTTGAACCAACTTGACCATTTGGGAGTTGGTTTTCAAAAAGTTGTTAAGTTTGCTCAAAAGTTGCTTGACAACTTTTACATTTTTTGCAATTTTGCAAATCTAGTGACCAAACTTGGACATGATGTTATTTTTGTGATCCCTAGTGGATCCAAAAATTTAAAACTAAAAAATAACCTATTCCTAGTGTTTTGGATCATTAATGACTCATAGTTAACCAAGGGCTCATAATGTGCCAATCTTGGAACTATGGCTTTACAGGGTGATCCAAGGATTAACCCAATGTCTAAACATTACTAAAGGCCTCTTAGGACCTTGAGAGAACCCCTAGGTTCCAGAGGAACACTTGGTTCATTTAGGGTTCTCCTAAACCATACTCCCCATGAGATTTGAACTCAAGTTCCCACTTGAGGATAACTGGTCAACAATGGTTCCATGTTGTTGGATCTAGTCCTCTGTCATCCAGGTAGCATCTATTGGAGGGAGTCCTTTACATTTCACTAAGTAGTGCATGTACTTATTCTTTCTTTTCCACTTCAATACTTTGGTTTCCAAAATGGTTTCTAGTTCCACTTTCTTTCTTGGTGGACGATCTATCACATAGTATCCATCATCTTCAACTAGTGATCCCTGCACATTGACAATGTCTACAACACACTTTTAAGGAGTGAGGTCTACAATATTAAAAATAGGAGAAATCAGTAAAGTGGGGGGCAAGGAAATCTCATATTCATTTTCACCCATCTTGGTAAGGATTGTGCAAGGACCGATTTTCTTCATGTGTAGATTTTAATATCTACCTTTAGGGAGTCTCTCCTTCCTTAGGTATGCCCATACCTTATCTCCAAATTTGAAGTGAACTTCTCTTCTCTTCTTGTCTGCTTGTGCTTTGTATTTCATAGTTGACTGTTGTAGTGACTCTTTTACTTCTGTCTGCACTTTAGAGATTAGTTTGGCTAAATCCTCTCCTTGTGCACTCACTTTTAAATCAAATGGTAACTCTACTAAATCCAATGGACCTTTAGGATGAAGTCCATACACTATTTGAAAAGGTGTCTTTCCAGCGGACCTATTCATGGATTCATTGAATGCAAATTCTGCCTGAGGTAGGATCATGTCTCAACTTTGTGTATAATATTTGGTTAGGCATCTCAAGAGATTACGAAGTGATCTATTTACCACCTCCATTTGCCCATATATTTGAGGGTGGCATGTTGAACTATAAGTTAAGTTTGTGCCCAACTTCTTGAAGAGTGTCCTCCAAAAATGACCCTAAAACTTCACATCTCTATCAGACACTATTGTTTGTGGTAGGCCATGTATCCTAAACACTTCCTTAAAGAATAGGTGTGCTATATGGGAGGCATCATTTGTGCTCTTGCAAGGAACAAAGTGCACCATTTTACTAAATCTGTCCACTATTACAAAAACACTATCATAACCCTGCTTTGTCCTTGGAAAACCCATAAAAAAATCCATTGAAATTGATTCCCATGGCCTAGAGGGAATTGGTAGGGGTTGATACAATCCTTGGTTAGTGGATACACCCTTTTCTTGTTGGAAAATAGTACAAGATTCAACAAATTTCTTGACTTCATCCCAATCTTTGGCCAAAAATAACTTCTTTTCACTAATTCAGTGGTCTTATCTATTCCAAAATGTCCTCCTAAGCCACCAAATTTTTTTTATTTAATGATAGTTGTTCTCATGGAACATTTAGGAATGAAAAATTGGGCTCCTTTAAACAAGAGTCCATTCTGAATCAGAAAATCAAAAAATTTAGTATGGTATTTACCAACCATTTTAGTGCCTACCTCAAAAACTTCTCCAAATTCTGGATCATCAGTGTATAGGTTCTTTAGGGATTCAATCCCTACACTCTAAAGTTGAACTTCCTCAACTAATCCAATCCTCCTACTTAGGTCATCAACCACTTTGTTTGCCACTCCTTTTTTGTGTTTAATATTGAAGGTATATGCTTGCAACTGCTCCATCCATTTGATGTGTTTGACCCCAAGCTTCTCCTGACTGTTTAGAAAACTTAAAGCATGGTTATTAGTATAAATAATGAATTATTTAGGGAGTAAATAGTGTCTCCACTTTTTCAAGGCTTGCACCATTTCATAAAGCTCTAAATCATAAGTAGAATACCTCCTTTTGGCATCATTCAATTTTTTTGAGAAAAATGCTATAGCCTTACCTTCTTGGCTCAAGACTACACCTATAGCCAAGTTGCTTATATTTGATTCAATTGTGAATACCTTTTTGAAGTTGGGGAGTAATAGGATTGGGTATTATTCCACCTTATTCTCAAGATATTGAAATGCATTTGCTACTTCTTTAGTCCACTCAAATCTAATCTTCTTTCCACCTTTTATTGTGTCCAACATAGGAGCACACACATGGCTAATTTTTTTTATAAACTTTCTATAAAAAGTTGCTAAACCATGAAAGATTCTAACTTCACCTTGGTTCTTTGGTGGAGGCTAGTTGAATATTGCTGTAACCTTCTCTGGATCCATTTTGAGAGTGCCTTGTGAGATGAAAAATCCTAGGAAGATGAGTTCCTTCTTTATAAACATACATTTTTCCAAGTTAATCATGTGCTGATGGAGTCTCCTTAGAACCTGCTCAACATGATCAAGGTGTTCCTCTTTGCTATGACTATAAATCAGAATGTCATCCAAATAGATGACCACAAACTTGCCAATAAAATCAATAAATACCTCATTCATGAGTCTAATGAATGTACTGGGAGCATTACTAAAGCCAAATGGCATAACAAGCCACTCAAAAAAACCTTCAGTTGTCTTAAACGCTATCTTCCATTAATCTCCTAGCTTAATCTTGATTTGATGATGACCTAATTTTAAATAAATCTTAGTAAAGTAACAAGAAGTTCCTAATTGGTCTAGAAGATCTTCCATTCTTGGAATGGGGAACCTATATCTTATTTTTATTTTGTTTAGGGCTCTGCTGTCAATGCACAATCTCCATTTTCCATCCTTTTAGGGTCTAAAACTGATGGGACAACACATGGACTGAGACTCTTTTGGATGAGTCCCTTCTCTAATAGTTCATTTACTTGTTTTGCAATCTCTGCATGCTGCACTAGTGTCATCTTGTATGGGGCTTTGTTAGGAAAAGAGGATCCAGGTATTAAGTCAATTTGGTGACTAATATCTCTCAAGGGAGGGAGGGTTGTGGACAGGTCACTAGCAGTGACAACACTGTATTTTGTTAGTAACTTCTAAAATTCATCTGGTATAGAATAATCATTATTAGATCTTACATTACCCTTAGGTTTTTATATTAGAACATAGGCTTCAGTTTTAGTCTCTCTAAATAATTTTAGCATTTCTTTTTCCCCCATGGTTATGAAAGTAGGTTCCTTCTTTGTTTTGGCATCAGGTAGGGGCTTCATAGTGAATTTTTTTCCATATTTAGTAACAGAGTAGGTGTTTTTCCTATAGTGGTGTGTGACATCTACATCATTCTACCAAGGCTTTCCTAGAAGAATGTGGGAGGCATCCATCTCCACAACATCACAAAGAACTTTGTCTTTAAAGTCCGCTATTGAAAATTCTATCCATGCTTGTTCAACCACTAAGGTTTGTTGACCCTTTGTTAGCCAAGAGACACGATAAGGAAAAGGATGAGGTTTATTAGGGATGTTTAACTTCTGTACCATTTCACAAGACACTAAATTTTTAGTTGAGCCAGAATCTATAAGTAAATTACATACCTTCCCATTGCATTTGATCTTTGTCCGGAAGAGATTCTTTCTTTGAGGAGGTTCTTGTATTTGTGGAACTTGAAGGAAGACTTGTCTCATCATCAAACATGCTCCTTCCTCTTGTTCTAAGTCCCTTGCATTATCATTTTCTTCTTGCTTGTCCTCTTGAATGAGTTGAGCTCTTCTTTCACCTTGGTTATTGTTATTTCTCTTTTCAGGGCATCTTCCTGCATGGTATCCTAATTGATTGCAGTAGTAACACCTTAATGGTCCATTTCCTCTTCCAATGTTTTTCCTTCCCCTATTGAAGGTTCTTCTCCCTCTATAGTTACCTCTAAAGTTTTTATCACTATTTTCTTTGTCTCCTTGGTCAGGGGTCCTACTGCTATTACCACTGTATTTCCCTCTATTCCAAGAGGTTCCTCTCCCTCTGAAGTTCTTCCCATTTTCATTACTCTTCCCTTTTCCAAACTCCTATTTTCTCTTCCATTTTCCTCTACCTTGAGTTCCATTTGATAGCACTTTCTCAATGTGGTAGGGTAGTGTAGGCTAAGTTCCTCTTGAATGGATACTTTGAGACCATTCATATATCTTTCCAATTGCTCTTCCTCATCTTCTGCCACATTTGTCTTCATACACAATTTTAGGAACTCCTTGGTGTATAATCCTACATCCATATCATTTTGTTTTAGGATTTTCTTCGTCCTATGGAGTTGAACCCCATAGTCTTCAGGCACATAGGTCTCCTTGACCAATGCAATCATTTTGTTCCATGAGGAGATCACACTCTTCCCATTCTTCACCCTCTCTATTTGGATGAAGTTCCACCAAGTTAGGGCTGCTTCCTTCAACTTGGATCTTTCCATCTCTCTCTCTACTTCTTAGAGATGTCCTCACACTCAAAGAATCTTGTTAGGGCCTCTATCCAATCCAAGGCCAAATCTGCATTCATCTTTCCATTAAAAGTTGGCAAATCTAACTTCTCATCCATGGTTCTTCTCCCCATAGATTTTAAAGAATCTATGAAGGGTCTTTGGTCTACAGGAATGTTCACATCCTGATTAGGGTTGTCATCCTCTGACTCACTTCCCTCTTCACCACCAGAAGTATCTCCTTTACCCCTCTCTACCTTGTTCTCCAACTCTTGAAGTCTTCTTTTCAAGGCTGCATTTGCTGCCCTCTGTTCTCTTACCATCTTTTCTAGTTCAATATTTGTAACCCTTGAAGGGATATCTTCATCCTCAGGATCAGACATGGCTCTGATACCACTTGATGCAAAGTGGGCAACTAGAAGCCTCCAAGTGACCCAAATAGGGCAATGTACACCAAAATTACTTGATCGAGAGCCAAAGTGCTTCACACTTATCACAAGTGTGGGAAAAGGACTTGGTTAGGCTATCACAACCTCAACACCCAAAGGGGAAACCTAATCACTAGGTTCTACCAATCCTACTACACCAACTACCAAGAGTGGCTTCAGGAGCACTTGACTCAAATCCTTAACAATACCCCCAAAATGACTTAAGGGACCAGGGGTGACCTATGCTCATAGGTGGGGTCTATTTAGGTCCCTAAAATTTAGTTCCAATGGTTCTTTCACTCAAATACAATCCATATGACATGGTTTCTTCACAAACCCAAGAATATGCTTGTAGCCTTTTTTAGAAGGAAAATTTACCTTAACTGAGATTCTTACACATAACCCCTTAATAGATTAGGGATTCAGGGACCCTTTATGGCCTAAGACCTTTGACTTAAGCCCTAAAACATGGAAATGAGAAAGAGACAGGAAAATACACAAAATTGCTTCTGCAATTAAGGCTAATTAGGCCCCCATTTACACTAGAGTTACCTTTAGGATGCATCCAAATATCAAAAAAATGATTGGATCATGTGAGGATGTATACAAGGGCCTCTTCCTCCAATTTAGAGCCTCTGATTAAATCCCAAGTGAGAGTTATGACCGCTGTCCTAATTTTGGATGGGTGCATACATAAGGATATACACCTAGGGAATCACTTTGACTCCATATACCTAAATTTTGAAGAACCTATCTTGTAGAATATTAAAGAGCATCATACAAATTCGCATGGTGGAAAGTGGAAATACACTTAATTCTCTTAAAAACCCTGAATTAGGGCGTACAATCTAGGTAGTGAGTTTGTAAATTCAATAAATTTCAACCCAAAATAGATCAACACATGATACCAAAATAAAACTAAGGAAGATTCACAACACTAACCCTTGGTTTTAGACTTTCATGTCCTTCTATCCGTACCTGATGTTACACAATGATTGTTTCTCGGGAATGCAAGAAAAATGGTTATCTTTATTAATTTTCAAATGCCAAATTACATGATCAGCCTACCACCCACCTGAAAGGGTTATTTTAGGAAATCCTAATGGTTACATGACATTTTTTAACCAACTTTACTATTTGGGAGTTGGTTTTCAAAAAGTTGTTAAGTTTGCTCAAAAGTTGCTTGACAACTTTTGAGCAACTTTTACATTTTTTGCAATTTTGCAAATCTAGTGACCAAACTTGGTCATGATGTTATTTTTGTGATCCATAGTGGATAAAAACATTTAAAACTCAAAAATAACCTATTCCTATGGTTTTGGATAATTAATGACTCATAGTTAACCAAGGGCTCATAATGTGCCAATCTTGGAACTATGGCCTTACAGGGTGATCCAAAGATTAACCCAATGTCTAAACATTACTAAAGGCCTCTTAGGACCTTGATATAACCCCTAGGTTCTAGAGGAACACTTGGTTCATTTAGGGTGCTCCTGCACTAGATGTGCTTGTTTGATAACATTTCCACCAAGCTCTAGCCGAGTATCTCTATGTGCTTAGTTACAATCAAATGCAAATCAGTGCACAAAAACCTGTAGGGAGTGGTTAGGATAAATTTTATGTTGGATTGAGTGTCCTTGTGTATATAAATACCTATCTTGGCTTTTTGATTGTTTTTTTCAATCCATTCTTGAAGACTTGCTATTGAAACTAGACCTAATTTGGCCTATTCGGTCTCTGAGCCTTGTATAAAACTTGGTGTACAATGGAAGTGTTGGGATCTAAGAATTTGGAATTTAATAAATCTCCCAAAAGGGTACTCAAAAATTTAGTTTTTTTATAGGTTATTTGGAAGTTACAAAATTTATCTTTGAAAAACCTCATTCCTAGGACTACTAGATAAACCTGTCTTGCAAGGCCTAAAAGAGCAGGTTGACCCTTGAGACCAATGGGCATTTTTAGAAGTTTTTAGAGGGTCATAAATTGATTATTTTAGATTAGTAGAACCCTAATCCACTCTCTATGGTTACTATTGGAGAAGTAGTGCACAAGTCCATACCAGATGGAAGAGTCCCTATGAAGGATTGCGACTTGAACTTGGAACACACTAGCCTAGTGTGATATGAATTTTTTGGTAAGAACCTTGTTAATTGGAAATGTTAGGTATTGAGAGGGGGGGGNGGTGGGTGAATTAGTTTTAACAAACTTCAAACACTTTTTCTTCTGATTAAACTTTAAACCATTAAACGTTCACTGATAGTAACTTTAATCGATAGTGGTCATAGTATTATCGATATGATATAAATTAAACATAAAACAAATAGAAGTAACTCATTATCAGATCCACACATCCATAACACACAAATTTTCCTTATGCATAAACCCTTGGTCAGAGGGAAAAATTGTGGTGGGGATGACACCCACAACTCTTCACTGCATAAAAAAAGTTTTTTTGGTTAGGGCTTATAGTATGTCACCTTTTGAGTGACTCACCCGATTAGGAGTGACTGATACATTTTTAAGTGTATCTATAATCCTATTAAGGCTACTCTTCTAAGATATTTAATCCTTCCTATGCAACGTTCACCCTATTAAAGGATTTAAAAAAAGCTCACACAAAAATGAACTTATCAGTCCTGTTAGAGACTACCCGGTTAAGGGATTTACAATACCTTGTAGAAAATGTTAGGATTCTTCAAAAGATAGTAATGACCTATATATGCTTCCTTCCAAATCTAGTCAGATCCCTTATTCTCTAAATCTATGCTCTTTTGTGTTCTCTTCTTTCAATTCGCTTCTCTTCTCAATTCTATATCCATAAATTCTTCTCAAAAACTCTCCCTATAATCCATTCCTTAATCTTTTTATATCTTAATGTCCTTCTCTCATCCTTCATTCTTGACATTTGATCTTAAGGTTGATAAAAAATATAATCTTGAGAAATCCATAAACTATTTTCTTGTTCTTCCTCTTGTCGGCTGCTGCGTGTTTTCCTTATGACTGATAGCTTTAGGATTCTGATAGTTGACCTCCTTATTTTGATACTCTTCCTTCAGTCCGATAGGTATTTCGATAGTTATTTGACATCAATGAAAAAACTTATCATATTGCCAATGAGATTTCCAAAAATATTCCCAATGATTTCCAACAATCTTCCCCTTTGGCATTGATGGCATAAACTTTTTCATATGTCCTATGTCCTGTATATCTCTATATATATGCCAAAATAATTCCCTTTAGATATATAATTATACTTTTCCTTCTCTTATACTTCCCCTTTTTGGCACTTAATGCCAAATGATATTTGCAACAAACATATCCTTATAGTTTATCCATGATAAACTTGTACCTCTCTCTGGTATTTTTCAAAATTGTATCCCATCCTTCTTGTAGTGTGTTCAATCCTATCATGTGGTCATTTAAGTCTGATGCAATTTCTTCAAGACTGTCCACGATACTTAACTCTGGTGTGTGAAAAATTTCTCTACTATTGTAACATTATCCTGAATAATATCTATATGTGGCATGATTATACCTTGTAATTATAATATTTGTATATGTACGCCTGCTCGCTCTACTGTTAACTCTTGGTCCTTTAAAATAATTTCCCTCAACTTAGCTGAATGATCCATAAACTTTATGATAGGCTAAATATTGACAATATGTTGTGCTAACTCTGTTTGAATTCCATTAATCTTATTTTTGATATCTCCTGTAAATTCTGCAAAATTACACAATCTTGATTACATTGATGTCACTTTCTTCAAAATTTCCTTCAAATTTTCAATTATCTCTGATAATTTCACTTTCAAAATTGCAATCTTGGTTAACAATTATTGTAAAATGTTATCTTCTAGTTTCTTCATCACATTTCCAGTAAGTCGTTCTTCCAAATCTTTTCCCAATTGATTTATTTTGTCTATATAATCCTTCAACTGGCAAACTAATGATTCTTTTGTATCCACAATAACATCTAGAATAAGATCTTCAAATAGATCTAGTGTCTTAGTCAAAATTTTCTTCTTCTATTTCTTTTCTCTCTCCTTGTCCAATTTGGCCTTCTTGTCCAAAACTTGTGCATACTCCTCGTTTCCCTTATTCTTATTTAATTTCCTTGAATCCTGTTTGAGTATCTCAAAATCAGGATCGTCATCAATGGCATTTTCATCTTCATATTCATCTTCTTTTTCTAATTTTCTCTTCCTTTTACCTTTTTATCCTTCCTGTCTTCTTTTTATTTATCACTATCTCCTCCATCTTTCTTCTCATCTTGCTTTTGTTCTGCTTCATCTTTCTTTTCTTCATCATCATGCTTCTCACTTGTGTTTGGTAGCTTATCACTGATATCTATTGTATCTTGCTACTTCTCGGTGCTGGTGTCCTTCTCGGTATCTATTTTCTCTATGTTGGTTGGTGAATGCTACTGCTCAGCTGATATAGGGTTCTTATCATGTAAGATTTAATCTTGCTTCTTCATTTCCTGTAGCATTTCTTCTGTACTCTATAGTAGGGGTTTTGGTAGGGTTGCTTGCATTACCTGTACAATGACCTATTCTTGAAATGGTTGACCTTTTGTACTATTTTTTGTTGTAACTTTGTCATATGCTCTTCCAATGAAAACTTGTGCTAAATATTCCTATTGCTCATTTGGCTTCTCCAATTCTTCAGTAATATCTTCAATGATAACTACATCCTTGGTTGCTGACATATCAGTTGCATTAGGTGCATTGCTGATAAGATCACTTACAATAAATGTGTCATCTACATTTTATGTTCCTGCCTCTTAATAGGCTTGATTCTACTCTTCATTCAATATTTTCTTCCATACTCTAGTCATGTCTCTTTCTAACACAGATTCATCATTTACTAGAATGATATCTATTAATATCTTTATTCTAAACTTTGGCTTATATTTGTCCATATATACTTTTGTGTCGCTCTATGATAACTTTGGAAATTTGTTCTTCAATATTTTTGATCTTAATTACTCAACTATGTGATATGCTAAATCCCATCTTGTCAATAAGGTCTCATATAATTATTTGGGAACATTATCCTTTACATCTCCATGATATTTGTTGTACTTAAGAAAATGTTGAATAATACTATCTTCTATAAATTTATTATCTTCCTCTATTAACTTTGGAAAGTTAGTGCAATTGATTCTCCCAACTAATCTTGTCTCAGTTATATACTCTACCATTTGAGTAGGGTTCATTGAAATCTTGAATTTCTTTCTACCTGCTCACTTTCCCCATTTCATGATATCCTTCTTCAATTTAGTGTCCTCTTCATTTGTGTCACTTTGCTTTATAGTAGAAGGGGGTGTCTTCTTTTGAATTTTGGTGGTTCTCCTCTCAAATACTTGAGGTTGTGATCACCTTCTTGTATGAATTTTCCTTTTTGGTGTCTCCTCAATATCTGGTTCTCCTTTAGTGATATCTATAACTATGGTTATTTCTGCTTCCACTTCCTGCACTTCACTATCCTCAATCTCTTGAATCACGGGTAGGGCATGTGTCTCTATTAGAGATTTTCCTTGTAGAACCTTTCTTAAGCATCAATGCTTGACTCTATGATTCCCAAGACTTTATTCAAACAAGGAAAAGTCTAATTGATGAGGATTTGATCCTCCTTCTTCTTTGACCTCCACAGACTTAGGAAGGTGTACCTCTTGAGACTCACTACTTCACAATGAATCTTATAGTGGATTAAGGATCACAATGATATTTTCCTACCTTTTACTGCAACTGTTAATAAAAAATCCTAAAAATACTAACAACCAATCTTATGCAGAGCTTCACAAGCCATACTATGAACTTGACAAGAGCAAATACTAGTGAAATAAAGATTCTCATCCTTCTTCTATTCGAGTTCCAACTTAGGCAGGCCGACCTAATGATTCACTCTTCAAGGAATCAACAAAATTACTTGTATTATTTAATACAAATTATAAACATCTATGTTCTTAAACAAAAACATAAATGATAGCTTAGATTATAAAGTTTGACGGTGATAGCTACTATTCAAATCCAGACCAGTGCCTAATCAAGGGCAAAGATTCAAATGAAATATACATTCACAGAAACCTTTTAATGAAAACATAGTAAGAAATATGAATAAAATACCTTACAAATTATTCTTTTCATTCCCATACCTAGACATCAAATTCTTATGTAAACCTTGAATCCCCTGAAACCCACCCTTACGGATTACTCTCTCATTGAAAGAAACTTAAGAACAAATCCCACATCTACCATGTAAACAGTATATTAAACTTGCCTTACAAATTTAATAGACAAGAATTTAGATATGAACACATGAAGACATCTCAGATATGAAACATGAACTTCCATTTTATTTTATTAAAATATCTTCCCTTCAGTACATTCAGAATAACAGAATTCTTTTAAAACTAGACAAAACTTAGAAATCTGCCTCGTAGTGATGAATTCACCATGCTTCTCAATACATTACATCTTGATGTTTATAGTATAAACTATCCATCTTGGAATCCTGAAAGAAACAGGATGCAACAAGCTTCAGATGGCTAGGAAAAGGAAAAAGCACTAAAGACAAAAAGTAGTTCAATTTTCAGTCGGTGGAGGAGGGAAACTTGAGTAGTTGATTTGCAATCATTTCAAATCTTTTGCAGTTGGCACCTTTTATCCATAGATTCTCAAGATAACTTCTGAAAGTTGTTACAAGACATAATGAACTTCAATATAGGCTAACTTACATGATTCTTGATGATGATTACCCTCCCTATGTTTATTTATCGAGTGCTTTAGCCGTTCACTCCTCATCTATTACATCCAAGTTTATTGTTGTTGGCTTCTTCTTCTTGGGCCTAGTGCTGTTGTCCCAAAAGATTAGATTAGTTTACTCATGGCTCTGAGACAAGATCTAAATCCACTTCCATGAAACCCTTTGAGAATCAAATTTAAATATTTGAAAAATGGTTGCAATGGCTACACCTGGCACAAAATTCTCCATCAGCGACCCAGATTTAAACCTTTTTGCACTTTAAAACACAACCATTGATGAAAATTAAGTTACCTGGGCTTCAAAGATATGATCTAGACATGTGGCATACAGGCGCAATGCCTTGAAGACTATATTTCATGAAACTTTTCCATAAGGCTTTACGCCCAACATCAGATCCTTATCAGCTTATCCGCCTTTTACCTTTCTTTACTTCTAGCCAGGTCCCATCTAATATCCACATGTTATGTAGGCACAATGCATTAAACACTATCTAATGATCATCTTCACTTTAAGGATTTGCGCCAGTCGTCCGATGAAAATCAACTAGACTATGCATTAATTATACCCTTGGCTTTGTAACTACAGGTTCCACTAACTAAGATGGACATGTGGCGCAAAGGCGCAATGCCTTGAATGTTAGATCTTGCGCATCTTGTTCTTAAGGATTTACACTGGACACACAATCTATCTATATTTTCTTTATCATTAACTTATCCTTCGTTTAGGCCTTACGATCATAGGAGGACATGTGTCAATCAGGTGCATTGCCTTGATCATTAGATCTTAAGCATTTTACCAATAAGGCTTCACACTGACCGTTAGATGAAATCTAACCTAACCATGACTTACTTGAACACCAATTTACCAACCAAAGGTCCCAACACCCAATTAAGACATGTGTAACATAGGCGCAATGCCTTGATCATTAAAAACACCACATCTCTAACTTGAGGCTTTATGCACACCATTGGATGGATTCTAACCTGGCTGTCCATTACCTTTGCTTTGTATTCAGATCTATCCTATCACTTTCCATGTGTCCATCAGGCACAATGCCTTGAATAGTATTTGTCGCTCATCTTCTCTTCAAGGAAAAGTGCCAACCACATGATCAAATCTAACTTGATCACCTTTTAACTTCACTTGATCTCTGGCCAGGTCCCACAAGCCACCACTTGTCACTATAGTGTGATGCCTTAAACAATAAAAAACTTCATCTCACAATCAAGGGATTGCACTGGCTGTAGATATTCTACAAACTTGATTTCCTTTTAACCACCCTTTCAAGACCCGAGGCTATGTTGTCACCAATTTCCAGATGTCACTTGGTCGCAATGCCTCAATAGTTAACTAACTTCATCTTTGTGTTTGAGGTAATGCACTGGCCGTTGGATGAAATAAAACCTAAATTTTCTTTAACCCATATGAATCCTCAACAACTTTACACATGGCGACTAGGCGCAATGCCTTGACGAATAAAAATAAGCATATTCACGATGAAGGGAATGCGTCTATCGCCGATCTGATCAAACTCGAACTGCCTTTAAATCATTTACTTTATGCAGAGCTAGAATCACTTGGGACATGTGGTGCAAAGGAGCAATGCCTTAATGGTTAATCTAACAGCATCTTTTCTCTGAGGCTTCATGCCAGCCACAATATCTTTAGCAGCTTGACCACTCATTAATTGATTTCAAAATGGGCCCCAAGATCTGACAACCGCCGCACATTGATAAGGCACAATGCCTTGAAGAATAAACTGAGAGAATCTTGTGATCAAGGCTTCACTCCAATCGTAGGATTTTTTAGAACTTACAATCACTTTATCCTTCCACTAACTTTAAGCACATAGGACCCACGTTGTCAGAAGGGACATATGTCATACATGCACAATTCCTTGAAGACTAATATCACTGCATCTTGAGATTAAGAAAAAGAGCCAACCATCAGATATTCTAATACTTACATGCAGTTTATGATAACCTTCAACATATTCCAGACCCACCAAATACACGTGACTTTCAGGTGCAATGCCTTAATGAATATATGATGATCACCTTGGCTTGGAGGCTTTGCGCTATCTGTTTGATCACAGTTAAGTTGCACGACACATGATATTTAAATAAAAAGGGCTTGTGGGGCATTCATACTTAGGATAAAGGAATAAAGTTATAATGAATTAGGGAAATTAAAAACATGGCCCTTCTTGATGAAAAAATGAACACATGGGTTTAAAGGACTTTAAGTGACCCGTAAGGTAACTCTGAAATAGAACAAGTCCTGAGGGTTTAGGGGTTTTCAAGGAAATTGATTTAACAAGACTTAGGGTTTAACCACCAAGGGATAAATAGTAATCATCTAGGGTTTATGTGATACAAAGCCTTCTCAAAACACCATTTCCTTTGAATGCAGACATTTTCTAAAATTTTTCAAGCATGCTTGAAAAGACTTCAATATTTTAGGCACAAACTGACACTGGAAACCCAAAATCTTTATCATGACTCAGGAAACCTAAAATAGTTCCAATAGTGGCTCTATTTGAGGATTCTTGAAAGAAATTTCATAAAAAGAATACATACCTCTAGGAGGTAGACCACAACCACTCTAACCTACTGCAAAAATAAACACACAACTTGGAAAGAAACACACAACAGGAAACACACACACACCTGTACATAGATTACAAGACTACTGTGCATGGAAAACATAATTAATTGAAGAAAGACTTTAAGAATTGTCCATGCACTGGAAATTCAAAGAAATCACCATCAATATTCTTAAGAAGATATGAATCATTTCCAAAAACTTGATGAATAATAAAGGGCCCCAACCATAAAGATTCAAATTTTTATGTTTTCCTTTTTCCTCAACCCTGGAATTTCATTGCATTATTATGTCATTTGGCTGAAATTTTATGGTACTATCTCTTTTATCAAACAAGTACTTCATCTTTTTTTGATTTCTTATGTTTTTCTTCTGTCCTTCCCTTCTATTTTCATCAAGCTCAATCAATTGGATAATTCTATCTTGTAGAGCATCATTCACTTCTAGCTCTTGATCCATGATAAACTTGTAAACATACAACAAATTATTCATAAGTAACCTAGCCTATACTCCATATACTAGTTGCTTAGCTAAATACTCTTTATCTTTTCTAGCTTTATCCAATTCTATGTCAACTTGGGAAATACTGGTAGGGGTAACTTTTCTTTGTTTAGGCTCACTTATACTTATGCCAACAACTTTATGCTTTCCCTTGTCAGATGCATCCTTGTCATTTTTCTTGAGCTTTGGATTTTTCTCAATTTCATTTGGGTGTAACTACCTCATAACTTGCTCAATTTCATGTGGGTGTAACTACCTCATAACAAGTCCTTCTCCTTCAAACCCATCTTCCTTAGAATTATATTTTTTACTAGCAGCTTTTTGCCTCAGGGTTCCAAGATTACCAAACAAATCTTCATACAGACCCTTTAACTCCTCATTTAATTTTTTTGCCTTAAGCTCATTGTTCTTGGTATTTTTCAAGAGTTCATCCCTTTCAACCAATAGCTCATAAATTTATTGCTCACACTTCTTCCTTGAATTCTCTATTTCTAATAACTTCTCTCGCTCCTTTCTTCTTAAGGCTAGAACCTCATCACACAATTTTTTAGAATCATAGGATGCAGTCTCAGTAGTAGGCTTTTCTCCCTATTGATATAGATTTTCTTCTATAGGGAAGAAGCCTGCATCAATCATTTCTCCATCTCTAAAAGGATCAAAATATGTATCAACTGCATAAGGGCCAATTGGCCTTGAATGGTCAACACTTTCAGATGAAGATGGAACTCTCTCAGGGATAGGGGTTTCCATTCTCCCTTTTGAAACTTTGGGGGAGTTATGGTTTGACCCACCTATTTTGGACCATTGTCTCCTACCAGCTGTATGGAGATATTCTCATATATAACTCTCTGGATTATTTCTATAATAGGACCTAGTATTTCTTTTCTGACTCATTTTAAATCAGTCAACAACTTTCAATATTTCAATATGCAAATACTGGAATGCACATAGTAAAAAGTCACCACCCATAAAAAGTATGGGAATGTATTACAAAATGATCAAGAAATGGAAAAATATAAAGTTAGTCTCTATGAAATTGAAACCCCTATTGCTAAAACCCACTTCTCCTCAGTAGAGTTGCCATTTTGTTAGAGATTTTTCTTGCAGAACCTTTATTAAGCATCATTTCTTGACTCTATGATTCCCAAGACTTGATTCAAACAAGGAAAATTCTAATTGATGAGGATTTGACCCTCCTTATTCTTTGATCTCCATAGACTCAGGTGGGTGTACCTCTTGAGACTCACTGCTTCACAATGAATCTTATAGTGGATTAAGGATCACAATGATCTTCTCCTACCTTTTACTGCAACTATTGATAACAAATCCTACAAATGCTAACAACCAATCTTATGTAGAGATTTACAAGCCAGAATATGAACTTGACAAGAGAAAATACTAGTGAAATAAGGATTCTCATCCTTCTTCTATTCGAGTTCCAAACTCAGGCAGGATGACCTAATGATTTAATCTTCAAGGAATCAACAAAATTACTTGTACTCTTTAATACAAATGATAAACATATATGTTATTAAACAGGAACATAAAATGATTTCTTATATTTTAAAGTTTGATGGTGATAACCTCTATTCAAATCCAGACCAGTGTCTAATCCAAGACAAAGAGTCAAATGAAATATACATTCACATAAACCTTTTAATGAAAAAAAAGTAAGAAATATGGATAAAATGCCTTACAAATTATTATTTTCATTCCCATACCCAGACATCAAATTCTTATGTAAACCCTGAATCCCTTGAAACCTACCCTTAAGGACTACCCTCTCCTTGAAATAAAATTAAGAACAAATCCCACATCTACCTTGTAAACAATATATTAAACTTGCCTTACAAATTTAACATACAAGAATTCAGATATGAACACATGAATACATCTCAGATATGAAACAAGAAATTTCACTATATTTTTTAAAAATATCTTTGCTTCAGTACATTTAGAATAACAAAACACTTTTAAAACTAGACAAAACTCATAAATCTGCCTCGTAGTTGTGAATTCACCATGCTTCTCAATTCATTACATTTTCTATTTATAGTATAGACTAGCCATCTTGGAATCTTGAAAGAAACATGATACAACAAGCTTAAGATGGCTAGGAAAAGAAAAAGGCACTAAAGACAAAAAACAGTTCAATTTTCAGTGGGTGGAGGAGGGCAACTTGAGTAGTTGATTTGCAATCTTTTCAAACCTTTTGCAATTGGCATCTTTTATCCGCAGATGCTCAAGGTAACTTCTAAAATTTGTTACGAGACATAATGACCACCAATATAGGATAACTTACACCATTCTTGATGATAATTATCCTCCCTATGTCTATTTATCAAGTTCTTTATCCATTCACTCCTCATCTATTATATCCAAGTTTATTGTTGTTGGCTTCTTCTTCTTGGGCCTAGTGTTGTTGTTCCAAAGATCAGATCGGTTTACTTATGGATCTGAGACAATATCTGAATCCACCACCATGAAACCCTCTGAGAATCATATTTAAATATTTGAAAAATGGTTGCAATGACTACACCTAGTGCATAATTCTCCATCGACGACCCAGATTTAAACCTTTTTGCACTTTAAAACACAACCGTTGATGATAAATAAGTAACTGGGCTTCAAAGATCTGATCTAGACACATGGCATACATGCACAATGCCTTGAAGACTATATTTCATGCAACTTTTCCATTAGGCTTTATGCCTACCATCAGATCCTTATCAACTTATCTAACTTTTACCTTTCTTTACTTATAGCCAGGTCCCATCTAATATCTATGTGTCATGTAGGCACAATTCCTTGAACACTATTTGATGATCATCTTCACTTTAAGGCTTTGCACCAGCCATCTGATGAAAATCAACTAGATGTTGATCTCTAAGTTTTGTTGATCATTAGTGTCCCACACTTAGTCATTTATCTAGGCAGGTTAGCTAGTCATCACTGTGGCTGAGCTATCCAGTATAGGCTAAGAAATTTGGCATATTCATTGCCGAGTAGATAGTGATTGCTGAGTGACTCAACAATCAAGAAAAAGTTGATCATGTTCATTTTGAGTGCCAGAGTTTTAAAGTGTCGAGCAAGACAATTTTGACATATATGTTTGGAATGACACAAACTTGAAGGTAAATTATTTTGGGCTGAATTTTTCATGCATTTAATGATTTCAACAGAGTTAATTATGCATTAATTATTTGATCCCAATGTGTGGCATGGAGACAATCATAAAATTGGAATGCCTAAGTGGCATAAGAATTTGATCCTGATCGTTGATCTAGATCTAATTTCTAGATTCATGAAGTATATTAAGATTCCTTCTTAAACCCTAATAGTGTGGTGTGTGTGTGATGTGAAAAAGAGAAGGTGTATGCGTACATGAGATATGTACAAAGGGCTATGTTGATATAAGAAGCATAGATCTTGAAAAATGAAAGAGAAGTGAACAACAAAGTAAAGACATATCAGATTATTAGATCATAGAAGGTATTGGAAAGAGGAGATCCATCATAAACATCGGATTGCATAATGAAGGATCAGTTCTTGAGACATTCTAACCAATGTATCAGGTGAACTATCTTAACATTGTGGTTCTAATAGACCTTTCTAAATCTCTTAGCTGAGTGCTTACTTTTTGGTAAGTTTAAATCCTTTTACAAGGTAGATTGTAATGATCTAAAGCTCTTAACCAGGCAAACCTTTAACTAGGTAGATTACATATTATGATCAAACTTTGTAGCCCTAAAAGGAAAACTTTATTGCTGCAGTAGTGAAGATCTTTGTGGGTGTCATCCCCACCCCATTTTTACCTTATTGGGTTTCTAGGTTACCAAAATTCTGTTGTCTTGAGTTATTTATTTACTATCATGGATGCTACTAGTTGATAGTTCAATTATATTTATGCATGGTTGTAAATTAGTTTTGTTTTAAAGGATAAAAGTTTAAGATCTGATTCACCCCCCCTCTCAGTATCATGCTTTCCCATACTATATTTCCAACAATTGGTATTAGAGCTTAGTTCTCCTACAAAAGGTTTTAATCAGCTTGAGAGTATAGATCTTGAGATGGAGATTTATAAGTTGGGTAAATTCATTGAGAATAAAAAGATTGAAATTCAGCTAGCATTGCATCAGCTTGAAACTGCAAGATAGGAACTAAAAAAGTCCTTACAAGCAAGGAAATATTTGGCCAAACAAATGAATGATACTCATTATCAGGAAGATGACACTACAAATCTATTTCAGAATGGAAACTCCACTGAGAGCGATGCAACAATTGCAAATCTACTGGAAAGGAACAATACATTGTGTGAAGAAGTCAAAAATCTGAAAAGAGAACAAGAAATGCAAACAGTAAGACTATGTGAAGTAGTGGAACAAAAGAAGAAAGATGAAGATGAAAAAGCTATGGATGAAGAATACAAAAGAATGATGACTGTCAGACTTGATGAAAGGACACATGAAGTACAAATGATGACAAACAATCAGGTTGACATGGTGAATCAACTACTACATGCAAATCAGGAGATCAGTAGGAAAGATATGGAAATTGTGAATCTGAAATCTGAAAATAGTCAATTGAAAAATGAATTGAGATATGAGAAAGAATTGAATGAAAGATTGAAAAGAACCAATGAAGCCTTGAATAATTTTGAGAACTTGATGGAAGCATCAAGGAGATCTAAAGATTCTTCTAGATTAGGCCACATTGAACAATAAACATCTATTGAGAAAGGAGAATAATCTAAGACTGGTGAAAGGAGGAGTAGAAAGAAAAAGAAAAACAAGCCTGTATGGCATCACTGTAGAAAACCAGGACACACAATAAACATCTGCCGAAGCAAGACTGGTAAGTCCAATCCTAAACCTAAGTTCAATGGTTATTGCTTTAACTATAAGAAGTTTGGACATCAAGCACATGAATGTTGGGCAAAGGCAAATAATGCACCTCCCACTCCTAGATTCAATGGATATTGTTACAACTGTCAAAAATTTGGACATAAAGCACAAGATTGCAGATCTAATGCAAAACAAAAATGGACATCAAAGACACAAGAAAAATCACCAAGGAAGGGTAACACCTACAATTGGGATTACAACACATGGCATAGCTGTCATTATTGTGGTGAGTATGGACATGTTCCAGAAAACTACATAAAGATACATTTCAGAGGTAAATCTAAGAGTTGGATGAATGGAAGCCTAGTTTTCTATAACTCTCTGAAAATTGGTCATACTAGGAAAGATTGCAAAACAAGAGTACCTACTCCTACTATTGAGGAAATAAGAGAACAGATGAACCAGACATGGGTAAGGAAAACAAAACCGAGTAGTAGTGAAGCTACTAAAGTTGAGGTCACCCAATCCAATGGATTAGGTGATCCAACCATCACTAATTAAGCAAGAGAAGGTATGTAAGGAATTGTTTTTGTGTTTCATAACTTTTATCAGTTCCTAACACATAATAGTGCAATAGTCCATATCTGCATATAATAAGATGCATCAGGACATAGTTTGAGTTATGTAGCATGCAAAGTCTAAATGCACTATAGGTGCTGAGCAACACTATATTTCTAATATATGCTGAGTAAGTTTTGTTTGATGACCGAGTGGCAAGTGAATTTCATGAGTTGTCTGAGGACAACTGTTTGGCACTCACTCAACGGAAAGAACATTTAATGCTGACCTAACTTTTGACCATTGGAGCCTATATAAAGGAAAGAGATATTTAATTTCTTCTCACCATGTGATTAAGGATTTCATAAGAGCGATTGTGCATTTGTGAACTTGAATTCAGAAATTTTTTTCAAAGATTTCTACAGTGTACTGTCGGCAACCTTTTATTGGAAAGTGCAGATTTTGTTACTTTTTGAGGTACTCTGTTCATGATCTTTGAAACCCTATTTTTTAGAGAAAATGGCTGAAAGTTCCTCTATAGCAGTGAAGAGAAAGGAGAGGGAATTGCTAAACATTCAATTGGTAAGGAGCGACACCTGTGCGCCTCCTAATTTCTGTGCAGTTCCTGAGAGCGGCATCAAGGGTGATCTAACTGGAGCCCTATCATCAATTCCATTGAAGGTACTTATGATCCATGAAATCAGGTCATACTATAGATGTAAGATAAGTGAAGTTAGAGATCACAAGCTTAGGGCATCTTACAACAGATTGTGCACAAAATAAGTTCTAAAAGATGAACATAAACACTTAGCCGACAGAGGATTAACTCGTGCCCTAGACTTTCTGAGAGAATTTAGAATGGAATGGATCAAGATTATTCTGAGTCGAATACACAACATGAAAATATGGCTAGAGAATGGACCGGTCAAGATAAAAAGAGAGATCATTCATCAAGTAATAGGTTATCCAATTCTAAATGGGAAAAGAACTATGAAGCGTCAGAGTAAAGAGAAAATAGAAGAACTCACTGGAGCCATTTGGAACAAAATAGGGATGATGATCTCTACGATTACAAATTTGGAGCTTGATTTCACAGTTAGGGTTATAGCTCATAAATTTTATGAGTCAAGCTGACTAGATAGTGTACCATGCATTATTGTTGACCAGGTTTGGAAGATTGTGAAAAAGAACCATACATATGACCTTGCCGAGCTTCAACTAATGCAACTGGCTGAGAACCTTTCTTTAATTAGAAGGGAAAATAGTTCAGTATGTAAGTTTGGATCTCTTCTCACTTGCATATTTTTCTACATACAGAACACTTTTCTGACTTTTGGAAACATAGTGTGGAAAATAGACAGACCTATCACATGACAAATCAATGCTTTTATTTAGCAATTAGGTGATAATTTTGACAATGTTATGGGAACATATTTTGTGGAATTCAAGAAAAAGATGAGGTTAAGGAGTAGAATTCCCAGTTCACTAGTTGAGAAACATTATGAGGATGTTTGTTTCCTTGTAGACACAAATTACACTTATGTATAGGCAGTAGTGCCAAGGGTATCATGGACAAGGCCATTATCTTATGAAGTAAACATTGATGAGACATCTACAGCAATAACAACTTTATTGGCAGAAGAAATTGATAGTACAGTGAAACATTTTGGAAACTATGAAGAAGCTAAGTCCATAATCACTATGGATTTGAAGGATGACACTATGGAGAGAAAGAGGAAGAAAATTGTCAAAAATATAAAGAAGATGGTTGGAATTTAGAGTGATGAAGAAGTAGAAGATGCACCTTTGGGGTTGTAAACATGACATGGAGAAGATATGTCTAGTGAAGAAGAAGAAGAGGAAAGTGAACCTGAAGAAGAGGACACTGTAAAAGGTAAAGGGAAGTAGCCAGTAGTTTCTGAGGAAAATAAACTAAGAAAAAAAAAACCTAAGGCTACCCCTCCTGTTGCTAACTAGCCAAGGACTAGGGAATCATCTCTTGCCCCAAAAAAAAAAGTATATAAAAAGAAGAATGTTGGGGAGAGTAGCTCAAGGAAGAGGAAACAAGTTGAAACCAACACTGTGCCGAGCCAACCTACTAAGAAAATACCAAGAAGGAAGCTATACTTGGAATCTAAAGATGATGAGGAGACAAATATAGATGGACCTATCAACATACCTACAACATCATATAAACCAATGACCAATATTGACGAGGTATGTAAGAACCTAAGAAGTAATTCAGGTTTAGCAGGATTCAAATTTATAAAGTATGAAAAATTGAGTGTAGTAAATAAGCATAAGATTCAGGAAGCTTTAATAGATATGATGGGAACATTAAAAATGACACTTGTGGAGATAGGAGACATTGTTCCTACAAAACTATTTGATATTTTGTCTCAAAAATGGCAATATGCACTGATGACTGAAAGACAAATAAGGGAAGGAACATTGGCTAAGATCATTCCTGACTTAACAAAGAAATAGATAACTAAGTTTATTGAACAATATAAGGGGAAATTTATTCCTAAATAGAGAGCCTATGCAATTCTGAGGAATGATGTTGAAGGAGTAGTAAAATAGAGAAACAAAATATGGAAGGAAATATTTGGGTTAATTACTAAGAAGGTTGATGAGAAAGATGGAAACAACTCAGAGCCGAAGGAAATGGAGAAAGAAACTGCTACAAATCAAGTAGAAACTAAAACTGAAACCCAAAAGGAAACAAGTGATGTGCAAGTTACAGACTTAACAATGGATAGTCCAATTGACACTGCACTTGGACAAGATAGAAATGTGGATGCTGAGGATTAGAATGAGCTGACAGACACAAGTATTCAATCGCCAATTCAGGCAACTGAGGCTGAGACAAAGAAAGAAGGAGAAAATGAGGTAATCAATACAAATCCACTAATTTTAGAGGTTGTACAAACAATTTTAGGGAGTGGAGATAAGATGGAAGAAATTACCGATAATCCTATAGAACAAGAGGCTATACAAGTGTTGGTTGATCTACCACACTCTGCATCATCTACTCCCATTGCACCTAAAATATGAAGTGTACCTGATCAGCAGGTAATCTTGACTCAGATGAAGGCAACAAGTGAAATTAATATTGACAAAGGTAAAGATATCATTGTAACTGAGCTGAGTATCAGCTCTTTAGAACTCAAAAGGAAGAAGTCACATAAGAGGAAGTCACCTAGTCCAAGTTTCACTTTGGATGAAGTGATTGTGATTCCTAAATGGGATAGAGACAACTTGACATATGAGAAAATTCAGACTCTGCAAGACCTGTTGAAGAGGAAAAAGAAACAAGAGGAACTGAAGAGGGAACACCAACAAAAGAAAGTATTACATGAGATAAAGGATATTTTTGTTAATGCTTTTGATATAACACATGTAAATGAAAAAATGTCAATAATGGAATAGTTAGTTCATATTGTGCAGAAAGTTAATGATGAAAATGTTGAGGCAAATGAGAAGTTGCTACAATATTCTAAGTGAAAATATGAGAACAAAGTTTTGGAGGAGATATTAGCAGAGATTGCTATCAAACAGGTTGAACTTTCTTCTCTCATTAGTATTCTTGAAGAAGTTGCAAATAATGTTTATTCCTTGTATAAAAAGCTATGTGATGTAGAATTCTTTACCAAGGATAACCAACAACTTATTGAGAAGTTGAAACTAGATTTGAAGTCAACAGGGAGTACATTGAGTAAGGATGCTAGTTCTAGCTTCTTACATTTTGACAAGTTGACTCATCCACAGAGAAGATTATCCGAGCTTATGGCTGAAGATGGAAAAATAAGAGCAAAGTTAATAACTATTTAGACTACCTTAATACCTTATCTGGAGGTTATACAAAAAGAACTTAAAGATACAAAAAAATTAGTCAAGAGGGATTCTCATCTCTCTATAGCAGATAGTTTGGTAAGTCTAGCTGCCGAGCCAGAAATTAAGTTACAAGTCATGAAGTTTGTAAAGGATAGTTGGGATACATCATTTGCACTAACTTTACAGCTTCATAAGTCATTTTTGGATAAGTATAACTTGACCCCTACAACTATCAGTGACAAAAACAAGGGGGAATCAGATAAGGAAATGGATAAAGATGTGCAGAATCAGACATAATATTTTGTATGGCATGTATATTATGTAAGTATGAAGTATAATATTAGGGGGAGTATATTGTGTACTTAAGAAAATTTTGTGAACGTAAAAGAAATGATAAGTGTGTTTTTTCACTAATATCAATTGGGGAGATTGTTGATCTCTAAGTTTTGTTGATCATTAGTGTCCCACAATTAGTCATTTATCTAGGTAGGTTAGTTGGTCATCACTGCGGCTGAGCTATCTAGTATAGGCTGAGAAATCTGACATAGTTGTTTTCGATTAGATAGTGATTTTTGAGTGACTCAAAAATCAAGAAAAATTTGATCATGTTCATGCTGAGCGCCAGAGTTTTAAAGTGCCAAGCAAGAAAATTTTGACATATATGTTTGGAATGACACAAACTTGAAGGTAAACTATTTTGGGCTAACTTGTTCATACATTTAATGATTTCAATGGATTTAATTATGCATTAATTATTTGATCCCAATGCGTGGATTGAAGCCAATCATAAAATTGGAATTCCTAAGAGGAATAAGCATTTGATCCTGATCATTGATCTAGATCTAATCGCCAGATTCTTGAAGTATATTAAGATTGCTTCTTAAACCCTAATAGTGTGGTGTGTGTGTGGATGTGAGAAAGAGAAGGTGTATGTGTACATGAGAGATGTACAAAGGGTTATGTTGATAGAAGAAGCATAGATCTTGCAGAATGAAAGAGCAGTGAACAACAAAGTAAATACATATCAGATTATTAGATCGGAGAAGGTATTGGAAAGAGGAGATCCGTCATCAGCATCAGAGTGCATAATGAAGGATCAGTTCTTGAGACATTCTAACCAGTGTATCAGGTGAAATATCTTAATAGAGTGGTTCTAACAGACCTTTCTAAATCCCTTAGCCAAGTGCTTACTTTGTTGTAAGTTTAAATCCTTTTACAAGGTAGATTGTAATGATCTAAAGCTCTTAACCGGGTAGAACTTTAATGAGGTAGATTACATATTGTGATCAAACTTTGTAGCCCTAACATACACAATTTATTGCTGTAGTAGTGAAGATCTTTGTGGGTGTCATGCCCACCCCATTTTTACCTTATTGGGTTTTTGGGTTACCAAAATTCTGTTGTCTTGAGTTATTTATTTACTGTCATGGATGCTACTAGTTGATAGTTCAATCATATTTATGCATGGTTGTGAATCAATTTTGTTTTAAAGGATAAAATTTTAAGATCTGATTCACCCCCCTCTCAGTATCTTGCTTTCCCATACTGTATTTCCAACACTAGACTATGCATTAATCTTACCCTTGGCTTTGTAACTACAGGTTCCACTAACTAGGCTGGACACATGGCACAATGACACAATGCCTTGAAGGTTAGATCTTATGCATATTATTCATAAGGATTTACGCCCACCACATGATCTATTTGTATTTAATTTATCATTAACTCATCCTTCATTCAGGCCCCATGATCACAGGAGGAAATGTGTCAATAAGGTGCGTTGCCTTGATCAATTGTAGGTCCCAACTCCTGATCAAGACACGTGTCACATAGGCACATTGCCTTGATCATTAAAAACACCTTATCTCTAACTTGAGGCTTTATGCACACTATTGGATGGATTCTGACCTGACTATCCATTACCTCTACTTTGACTTTAGATCTAGCCCACCACTTTCCATGTGTCCAACAAGCGCAATGCCTTTAACAATATCTGTCACTCATCTTCACTTTAAGGAAAAGTGCTGACCACATGATCAAATTTGACTTGATCACCTTTTAACTTTGCTTGATCTTCATCCAGGTCCCACAAGCTACCACTTTTCACCATGACGTGATGCCTTAAGCAGTAAAAAAATCTATCTTCATGATCAAGGGATAGAGCTAGCCATAGATCTTCTACAAGCTTTCTATCCTTTTAAACACCCTTTGAAGACTTGGGGCCATGTTGTCACCAATTGCCAGATGTCACTTGGGTGCGATGCCTCAATAGTTAACTACCTTCATTTTTGTGTTTGTGGTAATGTGCTGACCATTGGATGAAATCCAACATGAATATTATTTAACCCATGTGAAGCCTCAACAAATTTACATATGGTGACCAGGAATAATACCTTGATGAATAAAAATATGCTTCTTCATGATGAAGGGAATGCACCAGCCGTCGATCTGATCAAACTTGATCTACCTTTAATTCATTTACTTTATGTAGAGACAGACCCACTTGGGAAACATGGTGTAAAGGTAAAATGCCTTAATGGTTAATCTAACCGCATCTTTTCTTTGAGGCTTCACACCAACCAAAATATCTTAACAACTTGATCACTCATTAATTGATTTCAAAATGGGCCCCAAGATATGACAACCGCCACACATTGATAAGGCACAATGCCTTGAAGAATGACTTGAGAGAATCTTATGATCAAGGCTTCACATCAAATGTAGGATTTTTTATAACTTTCAATCAATTTATCCATTTTATAACTTTAAGCACATAGGATCCACACTGTCAAAAGGGACAGATGTCATACATGCGCAATGTCTTTTAAGACTAATATCACCGCATCTTGAGATTAAGGAAAATTTCCAACCATTAGATCATCTAAGACTTACATGCACTTTATGATAACCTTCAACATATGCTAGACCCACAAAATACATGTGGCTTTCAGGTATAATGCCTTAATGAATATATGGTGATTACCTTGGCTTGGAGGCTTTGCACTATCCACTGGATCAAATTTAAGTTGCATGACACATGGTATTTAAATAAAAAGGGCTTGCGGGGAATTCAAACTTAGGATAAAGGAATAAAGTGCTAATGACTTAGGGAAATTAAAAACATGTCCCCACTTGATGACAATATGAATACATGGGTTTAAAGGAATTTAAGTGACCCGTAAAGTAACTCTGAAATAGAACAAGTCCTGAGGGTTTAGGGTTTTTCAAGGAAATTGATTTAACAAGACTTAGGGTTTAACCACAAAGGGATAAATAGTAATCATCTAGGGTTTATGTGATACAGATCCTTCTCAAAACACCATTTCCTTTGAATGCAGACATTTTCTAAAAATTTTCAAGCATGCTTGAAAAGACTTCAATGTTTTAGGCACAAACTGACACGCGGAACCCAAAATATATAGCATGACTCAAAAAACCTAAAATAGTCCCAACAGTCCCTATAGATGTTCATTCATATTTCACCCTTTTCCTCTTGACTGGTATGGAGGGGAGCTCTAGTGTATTCACTTGTGATTTCTCCTCTGTCTCTTCTGGTTGTGAACTGCTTTCACCTTCACCACTTCCATATTTGTCTGTCAACTTCTTTAGTATTCCTTATTTCTTCTTCTAAATCTTATGCTTCTTGATGTCTAATGTAATCCTTTTTTAAGCTTATTCATATGTTCCAAATCTATTCACCACTGTATCCTTTGGTTGTTTCAATATATATTCAACACATCCAATTATGTCTTTCTCTGCAACTTCATATCCAAATGCGGGGACACAAGATGTTCTTGGTTCCACAAGTTGGATTCTGTAAGTGTTAGTGTCTACTAGAAAAAAATAGAGCCTTTATACTTCTCTACTACCGACATGGGTATCCAATAACATTCTTTCATTTTGAGTTGAAACTCCTTGAAGTATCCTCACATGATCTTATTTAATTCATCTCCTAATTTCTCAATGTATTCATTAATATGGTAAACTATTGGTCTATCTATACTTTAATTCACTTTACCTATTCCTAGAAAGAAATTATTAACATAAAAGTATGAACCAATAAGTAATTATCCAAACTTAACCTCTTGTTTCTGATATTTCTTTAGTCATTTCATGTTGGAAAATAGATGGTTTTGCACTATGTCTGACAAATCATAATTCTTGCCTAATTTTGCAAGCCCGCATACAAAGCGCTACCTGATATGCTATTTGGTTGAATAGACTAGTAAACTTTATATCTAATAATCATTGTTGCAAAATGTGTTTCTAAGTCCTTCACCTTGTCTACTCTCATTGATTGTCCATTCTTAGATGTTTTAGCTCATCCATATTTTTTACTCATAGGGTACATTCTTTACCTTCTGCCGGTAAGACAATGACCATATGAATTAGGTCCTTTGTGATTCTGATTGGCTTGTCTCCATATAACCACAAAAATTCATCATATACGCAGCTCAAAACATATCTGATCCAATCCTCATTGAAATATTTGGGCATTAATACCTTATGTGTTAAACCTTTCAGCTCCAAATACTTATGGTCATCCTTCAATACTTTAATGACACACAACTTTGTTAGTAATAACTGAGAGGGGGGGGGGGTGAATCAAAGGCCTCAAACACTTATCCTTATTCTAACCACCAATCAAATAAACCTCAGATTATTATGTCCATAAAAGATGCATGCCATGAAATACTTATAATGATTAACTGTCTGTCGGTTTTCCTTATCTGTCCTTATTCTCCTTGATTACCGATAAGTAGTATAACTATTTACCAAACTACAGTAAATATGCAGAGTATACCGATAAATCCTGAAATGCATATGTGAAATGTAAAATAGTAAATTTTTTGGCAAGTTGACTTCCTGAGGATGCATGACTTATTTTGTGTTGTCATCATGGCAACAAAGTCATATTAAGTTTATGTCAAAGTAAACTTAGAAGACAAAATGACTAAGTATGGAAAACAAGACATACATAGTTATACATCGATCAACACATCAACGCATGTGCAAGCGACTAAATCAAAGTATGCACATTCAGCTATATGTTCTATGTTTCATGTACATACTAAGTCTAGACACACATGATATGGCATGATTGTATGGAGAAGTTACAGATAGATTAGTGCACCAGCAGTCCAGAAGATAGAGCATGAAAGCCGACTAGTGTTTTGATTAGCGTATATTATTTTGTTATGTAAAGGCCAAGCACCTATGATAGTGTGTTTGTAATGATGTAATTAGTAATGTTGTAAACATGCTTAAGCCAATTAGTTTGGAAGCATTATGTATAATGTTTTAGGGCTGACCATAAGTCTTGTTTTGGGTCGTGTCTATTTGGGCACGAACATATAAGTATGTAATGTAAAGTTATGTTACAAGTGTCAAAGAATATGAATGAGAAAGATATAGAAGAGAAGTATAATGAAGTCAGTATGAGATAAAGCTATTTAAGAGAGTAAGAGCATCAGCGCATACACAAAACTGATCAGACAACAGTGTCATCATAGCAGTTCACTTTTGATATAGTGTATATCAACTATTAGAAGGTTGTAGCCTTCATCCTCTTGAGCAGTGATCTCTGGCAGTGAGCCATATACCTTTAACAGGGTTTTGTAAAGACTCCTAATAGGGTCATTGTACTTTCATTGTAAAGACTACTTCTAATAGGGAAAAGGAAATTTAACAGGTTCATTATACGAGTACAATATTTGTGGCTACTAATTCCCACTGGGGTTTTCCTCTGATCAAGGTTTCCCCATAATCATATCATGTGTTATGTGTTATTGTATTGAGCTTCATTGGATGTATGTTTGATTTATGTTTAAGTTGTTGAAGATAGAATAAATAGACAAACACTGATTCACCCCCCCTCTTAGTGTTTCTAACAATTGGTATCAGAGCTCTGGTCCTCTGAAAGAAATTTTAACCACTTGAGGAGATCATGGAATCAGTAGAAGAAAAACATTTGAAAAATAATCTTGAAGCAACTCTTGAAGATCTTGACAGATCTGAAAAAGAAAATGAAGAACTTAGACTGAAAGTTGATGGCTCACAAATGCTTATCAAGAAATTGAGAAAAGATTTGGAAGATTGTTCTACAAGTGATTTAGGGAAAATGGTCAAAAAGATGAATGAAGAGAACATGTCTCTGAAAGATAAAATTAAAAATCTGGATGAACAACTAAGAGATAGTCAAATTACTATTGAAGAAAAGATCAAAGAAAGAAAACAATTAGAAGATGAACTTTTGTAAGAAAACATGAAAGTATTGGAATTGGAGAACATAAAGAAAAAGATGGAATCTGAATTAACAGAAGCAAAGGATAAGATTGATAAACTCCACACAAGTTTTGGTTCACTTCAATCCCAGCTCAATGCACAAAAGCTAAGAGGCAACACTACTAGTCTTGGATACAGTGTAGCACAAGTTGAAATCAATTCATTAGAAGAAAGAAAGAAAGCACATGAAGCATCTTCAGAAGTTGAAAATGTTGCAGAGATTAAAACAGATCCACCTAAAGGAGAAATCAAGCAAGTTAACAAAACTTTTTATGCATGTAATAAACATGGTCATTTGGAAAGAGATTGCAAAGAGGTAAGACCTTTCAATGGTTATTGTTACTCCTATAATAAGTTTGGTCACATGGCTATACATTGTAGAACAAATCAAAGAAATCAGTCACAGTAGAATCAAAGAACAATGAATCAAAACAATCAGAGAAATCAACCTCAAAGAAATATGTAGAACATTACATGTCATATATGTAACTACAATGGACACACAACAAAGCAGTGCAACATGATGAACAAGAACATCAGAACTCCTATCATTTGTCACACATGTGGAAAGGCTGGACACATCTAAGGGTTCTGTAGATCCAGAACTCAAAAAAAAGAGGATCCTAAGAAATCACTATTTGAAGAAGAAGGAGAAGTAAAGTTTGTTCAAGCAAAATTTGGGTTGAAGTAAAGAAGGAAAATGCAGAGAACAAAGTAGTTGATGCATCCACAATGGACACATCCTCTATTTTTGGTTGAATAGACCTTCTTGGTCTTAGAGGGAGCTATTCTAGCTCGGGACCCCTGCGTGACTGGTATACTCACCTTTGAGTATGCACCTATGAAATTATGTTTACGATCATAGTTGGATGCAGTATGCATGCAAGCATTATCTATAATACACTCTAAATGAAGTTTGAGGTGAAAACCACGTACGGTTGCAAACATTAAATGCAGTAACTTTTATAAAAATATGTAAGTGTTTGATCTTCTTCACATTTGCATTCAAGATCACAGAATTTGGAGAGCACAGGAGCACTGAGCATCAAAGCACAAAAGCATAACAAATTTGGTGGTTAAGAAGCATGGTTAATAAGTTGGAATGGAACCCTAGTAGTCACACCGTTTTGAATGTTTGTGAAACCCTATTTAATCAATCATCAAGTAAGTATGGCAACTCCAATTGTATTTGACATTTCTAAGAGGAAGAGATTTGTATTTAAGAGGCATCCATTTAAATCCATATTGGATTATGTGGAAGGAGCTCTCTCCAAAACTTCATTAGGAATCGTTCACATACAAGACATTAGCGCATACATTTATTGTAAAAAGGAAATAGTTGGAGATAATAGTATAGCCAATCTCATGGCTTTAATGATGAAACTAGACTATTCATTCAAGGATGAATACACGCACCTCACAGACAACCCTATCTTTGAGTATTTGAATGCACATGAATTATACGAACTAGAATGGGTTAAAATATTGTTGAGAAGGATTCATGATGACCTCTACTAGATTAGTGAGGTTCCCGTTTGCATCACCTCTGACCTAATCCATGAATTAATTGGACTTCCTAAGACTGGACTAGTTCTTCCTACTGGCAAGGATGTCAACAAACAAGTTGAGCAAGCATGCCTATCCAAAAGTGACAGGCGCGGTGTGACAACTGATCCTATCAAAGAAGAAGACATAAAGCTTCTAACTATGATCCTTGGTGACAAGTTCCAACAAGCAAGTAGATTAAATAGTATCTCTGCAACAACTATTCTAGCAGCTATCAAAATGGTGAAGGATAACGCTCAGTACAATCTATGTGAGATATTGCGTGCTTAATTGATTGACAACATTCGAGTTATCAAGCATGACAAGAGAAAGACATTCAGGTTTGGGTCTTTGATCATCTATCTATACTTCCATATTGTTGGTAAGGTTGCAAAGCTTTACCTAGACAGAAGCAAACCCACTGTCTCAAATTTCACTAAAAGCCATATTAGAGAGTAGTGCAAAGGATGCTATGGACATGGACATCAAAAATTTTAGGATCAAGATGCAAAAGAGGTTCAGGATACCTAATAATATTGTTGAAAAGTATAATGAAACCATATGATTCATGGTAGAGACTGACTGCACTTGCATGGAGACAGTTGAGCCTAGAACTAAATGGATTCATCCACTTGGGTATGAAGTGGAGGAACATGTATTGGAAGGATATGCATAGGTCCTTTTGTCTATGCCCAAAGATCCAAATGAGCCAAGATGGGGCACTTATAGAGAAAAGACTAATGAAGTTGACTCTACTCTATATAGTGCTGATAACAAAAGAAAGGCATCTAAGATTACATCTAGCATTCTAAGAGTTCATGGTGTCACTCAAGAAGATCTTGACAAAGCCAGAGAAGCCAAGGTAGCCAAAGAACTTGAGAAGACTGATGACATCCAGAAGAAGAAGAAAGTAGAGAGCACCTTTGCGCCCTCTAACACCATTGACCTAGACTCATCTCCACCTTCTATACCAAGCAAGAAGTCTAGAGGAAGGAAGCAAGCGCCCACAAATCACCCATCCTCAAGGAACACACAAAGCACAACAAGGAAAACTCAAGCTCCTCCTGAGGTAGGTTTCAGACCTAGTCTAAATGTCTTAAAGAATAGGATTGTTAATGAAGGTAGACTAGACACAATTGCTAAGGTCTATGAAAAGTATCAAGAGATTGATAAAACTGAGATACATTCTATGATCATCTCTC